>JALKBU010000039.1:0-113970 GCA_023091735.1 Trichomonas tenax
ACAACATATTTTACGTTATAAAAATGCTATACAATGTGAATATAATATATTATAATGAGTAAAGCACATCATGGCAAATCAATGTTTTTGATGCAAGATATATCTAATATTTTAATGAAATATAGACATTGTTAGCTAATTCTTTAATATATCATGCACAACATGATTTTGTACATTGGGGTTCAATAACTTAGCAAGAAATTAATCCAGTGAGTTAAAAAACGAGTTTCGACGACTTTGTCTATAAAAATTTAATTGCCCAACATTCTGCTCAGTTGAATATCTTCAATTTTGATTTTAAACTTAGAATTCATCCAGAATGTGTTTAAATGAGTAGAAATTTCATGTTAGGTATTGGGAAATGTCAGTTTCCAATATTACATATAAAATGTCAAAAAAAAAATGATTTACATGTCAAAACAAATTTTAAACGTGTGTTGAGGATTGGACAATGAAATATGATACTGTGAATGTTTTTAGGATCAACCAAATAAAATACGATCATCCAAAAAATATATGGGAGCTACAACGAGTTCTCCTGCAGATATTCACCAGTTTCAGGTCATAGTCGAGAGATTGAAGACTGTTGATTTCAAGGATTACGAGGAAATCATCAATGCCGCTGGAAATATTCGCACATTGAATTGTATCTCGAATGCTGAGTTCCAACAGTACTATTTGAAGGAGCCAAACAACATCATTATGCTTGTTGTCCGCTGCATCGATGTTTTATATGGCGAAAAGAAGATAAAACCATTCCTTGGTGCATTATTATTGCTTTCCAAGATTCTTCCAGTTATCTCTGTATCGTATAATGACATCAAAGACCTTTCTTGGTTCCTCGATGGAGAACAATCCGTCTTTGAGCGCTTAATGGTTGGAATTAAATCAACAATATTCTCTTTGGGAATTACTTGCTCCTTTACGTCACAAGATCCTACAAACTGGATTTGGGAGAAGCAAGATTTCGACTTCGAGAACTCGAGATACGACATTCTTGCAATTTTAAATTTTGCTATCAGTTATGAATACTGGTTTGATGAATATCCAGAATACCAAAAGAAGATAAAGCAGGCCTGTTTGTTAGAACCAGAGTTTGCGAAACACTTTATTAATGCCATTCTTGGCTCAATCACAAATAACTTCCATAGATTTATTCCTTTGGTCATTAACTACTTCAACTGGGCTCTCCACAACGACGATAGTGTTATCGCAGCACTGAAAGAATCTAACGCTGGAGAAGTTTTATCGAAACTTGCATACGCATCAGTTGACAACTTAAACGCTATTGTCAACATTGCTCCAAATATCGAGCCAATTGAGATCGATGTTCAGATGTGCATTTTGCAATTATTGCTTCTTGAACCAAAGATGGAATATGATTACAGAAAAGTTATTGTTGCAACCCTTCGTTTGCTCCAATTATCAAACGACAAAGGTTTCATTTCAATAACACATCGTATTACATTGACACTCCTTCTTTTAGTAACATCGAATAAGAAATGTCATGAAGCTTTATTGAAGCCACTAGAAGATCTTGGAACGAAGAGGAAATACCACAATGACTCTATTTCTATTGCCATCGTTGAGTCTGTTGCAGAGATCATCCTTCATCCTAAAGCTAAAGAGCTCAGAACACTTGGCTTAGGAATCATCCACAACATTGCTCCAGGCATTATTGCAAACAATGAAATTTCACCAAACATTTTTGTAAAATTACTTCAGGAATATGGCATCCGCGAGTTCTCTGAGCCTCATTATAATGCTGTAACAACAATCATTTCTCGCTATGTTTCATCTGGCTCAGATGAAGATAAACAAGTAAAGAAGAAACTCATGGATGAAAACGTTCTCAAGATTTATGAATTGCTTGATGAGAAGTGCAAAAAGTTATTTGATGATGCTAAGAATGTCACACAGCTTCCTGAAGACTATCCAATGGTTATTACAGATCCAAAGCCACATTTCAAGTGCATTAATGATTATTTGAAGCAGCTTTTCATTTTCAGAAACAAGGCATCACTTCTTTCATTAAGAAAGAATGCTGGTTATGTTGAAAAGCCAAAGTATCGTAAAACACAGACAAGCGAAACAAATGTACAAGCAAATAATGAGTCAGAAGAATCAGAGCATAACATTACAATTCCAAGTGATGCTGATGAAAAATCAGAAGAAGAAACTCATCATGAAGAACCAAAGGAGGAAGAGAATGCAGAGCCTAAAGAAGAAGAACCAAAGGAAGAAAATAATGAAGAGTAATTATTGTTTTTAATTATTGTAAAAGATTCTAAGAAATTTAAAAAGACAATATTTTTTTACAATTTAACAACTTTAACTAATGAATTCCTCAAGTTATAATCCTTGACAGCTTTAGAGCGGTCTGAGATAGATGTTGGAGGGAATGGAAGCTCCAATGAGAATTGATTAACATCCATATTTAATAAGATGGAAATCTTTGAATATAATGTGTTGATCAACTCATTTTCACCAATATCTAACTTAGAACGCTTTCCATCTGGCGCTTGGATCATTATTGTGACCATTTTCCCTGGATCAGCAACTGTTTGATATTTAACATCAGGTTTAACATCATCTTCATCTTCTTCTGTTACATCATATTCTTCCATTTCCATTCTTTGCACAATTAAATCGATTGGCATTCCATATTTATCATTTTTGATTAAAAATGCGCGCAAGAAAGCAGCAAGATCTTTCTGATTCGTAACTTTTGTCGAATCCATCTTTAATGTTGTGACAGGATCAATAATGATGTAGATTGGGTGTTCACGAATTTGATATGCGTTTGTGACCCATTTTCCGTCCGGCTCCTCAAGAGACGTCACAAATCCGACAAATCTGCAGTTCATATAGTCTCTTATGTAACCTGTTGCTTGAAGAGGGTTTTCACCTTTGAGACTTGTCGGAGTAACATACACGAGAAGCCATCTTTGCTTCTGCTGAGCGATATTTCGCTGTTCTGTGAACTTGTCATTTGTTTCTGCAAGAATATATTTATATTGTTCCTCTTTTTGTTTTTCTTTTTCCTTCTCGATGACTTTTTTAGTCTTTAATTGTGGTTTTGGTGTTTCTTTCGGCGGTTCTTGTGGTTTTGGTGGCGCTATTCCGTATAATGACAAATAAGCGTCTTTAGCGAGATTTAAGTCCCAATTAACATTGGACAAAATATCTGCAGCCTCTTCACGTGTGATTGGAAGCTCAATAATCAGCTGATCAATCAAACTTTCATGATCCATTTTTTAATTAATAATAAAGGGCTTTATAAACTAAAACAGGGTGAATTTCAATTAAAGGGGTTTATAAAAATTAAAATGGGGAAATATAATTAAAGGGGGCATTTTTAAAATTGAGGGGAATATGGAAATAAATAGGGGATGAATTGCTAAAATGGGGGTTAGAAAATAAAATATAGAAAATTATATAGGGGATGAAAAATAAAATTGGGGATTTAAGCAATTTGAAAATGCGTAATTTTCTTATAATCGATGAGTAAAAATGAAATTATTTCATGTAGTGATTCCAAATCTCAAATAAAATCGAAGCAAACAATTTTCAAAAAAATTTATGGATGACGTCGTTATTGTTCAAGATCAAGGACTTGTTTCGCAATATCTGATGCAGTTGGAAGAAGGATGCGACAAACTTGAGTGTTTGAACTTTGATTGCAAAGGTTGTCCATATTTTTCTGAAGAGCCAGATAATCCAAATGAGAGTAGAGCCAAAATACTTGCAATGAATCACTTAAGAGAACCAAAGCTTTGCGATGGCATGCTTCCTACCATCAAAAGACCCACGATCATTCATCGAATTCTAGATTTTAACAGTTTTTTAATTCCAATGGTTAAATCAGACGATATATTGGTTCTTCAAGAGAACCATATTAATCAATTTCAAAATTTCCTCAGAGATCCGGAATTATTCCCTTTTATTCTTTTAGAAAACCCTTTAGTTTACAATTTCAAGGATATGCAACTTGACGACAATATGCTATATCAATTATTCAACTTTATAGGTCGAGAAGGCAGCAAATTAGCCAAATATCAAGAAAACTTTTCATACATGCTTCAATGTTTACTTCAACAGAACTCAGATACAAGATTTCACGTACGTGGTTTGATCCTTTTATTTGCTTTTCATATATTTTTCAATACAAAAGAGTTATTTAAACAAATGGTACCCATAATCAATCATATAGATGCATTGCCTCCTGCTGCGTCTAAACTTTTTTGGAATACAATTGAAAATCTTCCACAATATTCCAAAAAGATAGTTTCTGTTGTTCAGTTTCAAGCTCAAAGCTATATTAAATCCTACAGAGGGCACAATGGAATTCAATTTATAACGCTTTATCCTCTCGCGAAATTCTTAACGAATATATTTAGATTCACAATGGATAATCCAGAGCTTTACAACATAGACTTAGGCAATAAAATTTCTTATGGAGAAAATTTCGATATACATACAATCATTCCCTGCAAAGCAATATTTTCAACACAAAACAAACAGGAATTATTCGATGCGATCATTGCTCGTCAACGTGAAACCATTGTCCAAATATTGCCTGGACGTCAATTTCCATCGAACAAAGTAATTATTAATAGAAATAATATTATTCAAACAGCATTGAGTCAAATCGAAAAGATACCACCAAATAAGTTCATTCTTCCTTTCCAAGTCGTTTTCGAGGGTGAAGAAGGCAAAGATTGTGGTGGATTAACGAGAGAATTTTTCTTCAAACTCACAGAAATTGCTTTTTCGCCAGACTACGGCATGTTCAGATATGTAAACTCCAAGTCATATTGGTTCGTTCCTCTATCGAGTGTAGAGTCAGGCTTATTCAGACTTTTGGGAATGGTTGTCGCTTTAGGAGCTGTCAACAAAGTTACACTTCCTGTTCGTTTCCCAATACTTCTTTACAAGAAATTCCTTGGAAAAACTATCACACTCGAAGATCTTCAAGAGATAGATCCAAACTTTGTTGTGAGTGTTGATAAAATGCGTGAGATGAAGGACAAAGGAGAAAACATTGAAGATGTTGGTCTTTATTTCACGACTTCTTATGAATTATACGGCGATATCAAAGAAACGCCGTTAGTTCCTGGTGGTGAACAAATACCAGTAACTAATGATAACTTCGACTCCTATGTTGCAATGTATCTAGACTGGCACACAAACGAAGCCATCAAAGGAAAGTATGACGCTCTTTACGAAGGTTTCAGAGCTGTTTTCAATGAAAGTGTGATGCAGATATTTGGACCTCAAGACTTGGATCAACTTGTTTCAGGAACAAGTCAGTACGATTGGCCTGCTCTCAAACGAGCAACACGATATGTCGGCTATCAGTCCCACAGTCGAGTAATTAAATTCTTCTGGGATGTCTTTGAGAATGATTTGAATGATGATAAACGTCGCGCATTTTTGAAGTTTGTTACAGGTGCAGATTACTCCCCGATAGGTGGTCTTGGAACAGTTAAAATCACCATCGAAAAAGAGAAGAATACAAAACTTCTCCCCATCGCTCATACTTGTATGTATTCATTTGTTCTTCCAGATTACACAACAAGAGATCAAGTTAAGAAATCTCTCCAAATCATTCTTCAACATACAGAAGGATTTGGATTTATTTAAAAAACATATAAAGTGTTTGTTTATTGATAATGACTTTCTTTAATTCATATATATGTCATATTCATCACAAAATTGATTTTGATAAAGACAAAAGAAACTTTTTCATACATTTTTATTATGATACAAGAAAGTTTGATAACTCAATCATCACATGATCATAATTATTTTTTTTCATCTTAATATTTTAATTTTAAAAATTCACTCATTTAAATTCACTTGATTGAAGGGTTTAATAATGATTGGGAATAAAAGATTAAAGCATGTTATTTAATTAGTTTTTCTTTTTCATGAGGTACTGGATTCCCTTGTAAAGAACAAAAGCGCCTGCGACAGCACCTCCGGCGATCCACCATTTAGTTGATGGAATGTTAGCTTCTAAGGAGAAGACGGTCCTTGTCCCGTTCTGGATGACAATTAATGGATCGATCTCCTTTGCTTCTTCGTAGAGCTTCTTCGCATCGAATCCAGTGTTTGGTGCTAATCCTCTCTCGATCATCTGAGCGAGATAAACCATTGAGAGGGCATCACGCTGTTCGACTGCCTTTGTGTAGTAATAGACAGCTGTCTCGTAGTCCTTTTCAACCTGGAACTTTGTCAAAGGGTTGTAAAGATTTCCAAGCAACTGTGTAGCTTTGACGCTTCCCATTTTCTGTCCTCTCTGGAGGAGCTTTGATGCGATCTCAGGCTTCTTTGTCATGAGGGCCTCACCAAGCATGATGATTGCTGGCAAATATCCGTCGTAGTAAACAGCACCTTCTAAAATCTTGACTGCCTGGTCGAATTTTTCCTCATTCAATGCCTTCTGTGCGTAGTACATCATGGCTGGGATGAATCCAGCGTTACTTAACGATTGGACTTTGAATTCGAGTTCTGGATCTGGCTGGTGAAGGAATTTGAGGAATGTAGAGTTGAAATCTAAGTCGCCTTTAACCTCAATTGGCTTCTCCATGACGTAGGGCCAATCGATAGCGCGCTCTTTCCGAACAACGATCTTATGTTTGTTTCCGTTTGGCCTGTGCTCGACGTAGAGTGTTGCGGCGTAGAAAATTCCGGAGATGATTGGATACATTTGACCTTCAACAGTAGATTTCAACGAATTTTGCTCATTATTGTACTCAAAAACGAAATTTGAGTAGTCGGCGACTTCGATGTTGATCTCGAGGCGGTCTCCTTCCTGAGAGAAGTCCCACATGAACATTTTGGCCTGCTTTGGAAGCATTAATTCCATTTTTTTATTTGCTTTTTTTTATAAAATTGAATTTTTATTTCTCTAAATTTTGTGTATAATATGTTCCCCATTGAGAATATATTGCGAAAATCACAAAATTAGTCGCTCCTGTCAGCTTTTATCGGCAAAATCTCATTAGTGAAGTGGCATTAACCTTATTTGATATGTAAAGTATTTATTTGCCTTGTAAATAATTTTTTGTTATGTAAATTATTTATTTGGCATTTCAACTTTACAGGCGTGAGAACAATGATTTATCAGAGTTAAACATTTTTTGAAACCTGAATTGGAGCGCCTTTTTCATCATTATACAGTGTGAAAGTCCCAAAATGGATGTAAATTGTTATTCTGACATTAGAAAAAAAAATTGATTCTCAAAAATAAATTTAGAACTGACTGGATTTTATTTAAGAATAACCAAGGATGCTCACATGATTTCAGCTTAAATTTCAAAGGATTAATTAAAATCTTTGTGGATTCCAAATGTCTTTTCCTCCAACAATCATTCGAGCAGTTCCGTCCATATAATTTGAACATGGAACTATAAATATGTGTCTATTTTTGGCAGCTGCTTTGAGAGCACTGGAAGGATCGGTTACTTTAGGAGGACATGATTCTATATAATCATAGCATCCATGGGCATTGCATCCAGTCATATGAACGCATCCATAACGGTCTTCATACGCACGAAGAGTTCTACATGAGGAGATTAAGCTGAAAAACAAAGCTAACATTTTGGCAAATTGACACTTTGAAATTATATCGGCAAATTGACAATTATCGTATCCACCTTGATTTTTAAAAAAATATTCTACAGGCCTCTAATCTTGTAGTTTAATTTTGTGACAAATTGGCAACATGACATTTATATTTGCAGTGTTTTCTACAGCGATTGTTTTCTTAGTTGAGAAAAACTTTTTAATGATGTAGTTACAATCTACCACAGTCACATAAATAAAAAAATCCATTCTATAGTATTCCAAATGAATTCTATCATTTGGGAAGTCTTTCATCCAAATTACATTCATTAATCATGAATTAAATTTTTTAAAAAATATGCTGTAATGCTGTATGCTATTGGCAAAGTTTGGATGACTTTTAAATCTGAATCGTTGTCAAAAATGAATGAAAGCCATGGAACATGAAATTATATTTCTGAACAACAACAATGATATTAATATATTTATTGACACCTAGGTTTTTGAAAACAAAATTCTCTGAAGTCAAAAATGAAGAAATTATTTCAATTTCAAATAGTTAAGAAAAAAAGCTTAGAATTCATAAAATAGAATCTATGTATAAACTGAATCATGTTGTCATGGTTTTCTAATATGAACTTCATCACATATTGGCAAAATGAAGATGTAAAATGTGTTATTTTAATTTAATTTTAAAATAAAAATCAATATTTTTTCAAAAAATCATTCATTTCTTGATTTTATGCAAAAATAAATAATGGACTAGAATGCATAATATAAATATAGCATATTTAAAATAATAAATTTGATAATTATCCGTTTTATCAAATCATTGCAATATATTTTTGATATTGAACAGATTTTTTATCATTATGACAATATATGCATCTATAGAAAGCATTTTTTTGAAACGAAATCTGTCATATTTCTGTGATGAAAAATGTTTGAAGATGCAAAAAAAATTATTTCTAATTTTATCAACACAGCATTAAAAAACAACAGACACACGAATCAACCAGAAAACTTTTGGCAAGTAAACGAATCCGATTTCATTGCATTTTGTATTTTGATTATTCAATCATTTGCGATTTGGCTTTGTCAATATTTCAAAAGTTCGATTATTAACATCCTTAAATACGATGATGGACCTTTGAACATATTTTGCGCAATTTCTATGTATTCAACGCAAAGATTTAACCCATTTCGGCGTTTATTGGACTACGAAAACGCGTTTTTATCTTACAATCTCCCACTGTATCCAACTTTCATACGAATTTGTTCATTTCTTTGTTTTGGAAATTATGAAATTGGTCCTTTTGTTTCTATTCTTGTTTCCAACTTTTTATTAGTTTACTCATTCAGAAGGTTATTGATTGCCTATAATTCTGTCGATAATGTTCAATGGTCGACTTGTTTGATTTCGATTTTTCCTTTTCATTTCATTTTATCACGCAGCACACTTTCAAACACCTCTGCTTACACTTCTTTGATCTGCTTTTCGCTTATACTTTACAAATATCATTATTTTTCATTATTAATTTTTAATCTTATATTAATTTGTGCTACACGCATTGACGGCATTTATGTTGTTATTGGGTTCGTGCTATGTTATATTTTGCAGGCAAAATACTTTCATTCGTTGAAATTATTATTTGTTTTATTAACATATGTTTTTATTTATTGGTTTTTCTACACACAGTTTTTCGACATGTATAATCCAATGAATCCATTCTCAAAAGGCAAAAATTCTTTTAAGAAATATAAATCGAAATTAATTCCAAATGTTCCATCAGTTTTCAATTTATTGTGTAACTACACTTACTGGTTTTTGTTGTTCATCGGCTGCTTCCTTTGTGCAATGACAAATCTTCCTCTTTCATTTATTTCAATTTTATCATTAATTTATATGTTTCCATTGTTTAATTTTGAGTTCAACGAATATATCATTCCATATTTGTTGCTTACATCTATTGTTGGGTATGATTGCTTCCTGCAGAAGCAGCAAATCAAGATAGTTTTATTTGTTTTATTCCCAATTATCATAATTTTTGCTGTATATTGTTCAATAAGCAAAATTGCATCACAGCAGTGTGATAGCAATATATTCACACATATTTTTAATTATCGGGACTTTATGTTTTAGAATAAACTTTATTTACTTGTTAGTTATTTAAAAATGTACTTTTTATGAAATGATAACTTTGTTTTTCATCTTTCTCATGATATAATAGTAATTGACATAATCTATTGGTTGAAGGGTTCTTGAAACGTAATATCTTTTGACTTCAATTGTGCAAAATGTGTTTAATGAATATAAATCACTTACCCAAACTTCAAATGCATATCATGAATTTTTTAGCGTAAACAGTCATGAACGGCGGCATGTAATCAATGGCTGAACCTGTATCGGGAGTATTGCCGAAAACTGAGTGAGTGTGACTTCCTGCATGATCAATGATTAAACCAGTGTTGTATTCTCTGGAATCTGATGAAATATCATAACGTGAAATTGTTTCTTTACCGCATGCATGAACCGCAACCGTAATAACATCTATTACTGATTGAATGAGTATGATCTCCTGACGTTGATGTTGTACCTGAAAAGTCGCGATTATGTGCAGGTAAGTTATTTACTGAAATCTTTTTACTTCCTCCTATTTCTCTTGATGAGTTCACGCAATATAAGAAGCAATCAAATATTTGATTCATTTACCAAAACCGAATATTTGAGCAGGATTTACATTATTCATTGACGTGTAAATTGAACCAACAGGATAAATTGTCATTAATAATTCATATTTAGGATTTAATGCATTCTGCTTTAAATTCATTATTTCCGTATTGAAGGTACGTAATAAATTCCAAACACTAGTTTCAGGATTAGTTGAAGGTGCATCTGTTCCCAATACATGTTTAATTATTACATCATCAACTTTAATTTCATTTGCATTTATTGCTGTGTCGATTTCATTTAATTTTTCATTTAACCCATTAATATATGTTATTTCGTGTGTATATTCTTTATCTGCTTTATCATTCAGTGCATTCATGACATCCGCCTTGTTTATTGTCAATGTGTCAGTTATGACTTTATCCGCCTTATTGTTTAATGACTGTTCAACATTGATAATTTCATCATTATTTTTAATTATTACCCCTTTGTTTCTAATCCATCCGTGAAATCAGGAATCACATACGTAGGAGCTTCTGGTGCTATAACCATTTCCGTTCCATCTTTATTTTTAATCGTTTCACCTTCTCTTCCTTCTGTCATAAATCCCCTAATTTCATGAACCGTTAACGTTCGATGTTTTGATGTTCATGGTTGACATCTGCCTTATTATTTAATTCTGTCATTAAGTCTTTATCATTTATATCTATTTCCTGAGTATATATTTTACCAACTTTTATATTTGTCTGTTCTTGTGTTTCTTCTAAAAATTCAGTGTCGTGATAATGGGGGTATTTTGTGAAAGATGTGAGATTATCATTAATTAAACATATGTGTCGTAATAATTCAGCAACAGTGAATGTAATAGTTAAATCATTATTTCTTTCTGTACCTTCAAATGTTATATTATTATCTTTTATGACTTGATTTATATAATCAAGTAACACACCGTAATGAGGATATAATTTATTAAATTTTTCAGCAATTGTCGGTTCATGTACTCCTTCTTCCTCTTCAGGTACTCCACCATTCTCAGGTGTTTCATTTTCATTAACAGCTCTTAATTTTACACTACGAGGTACGACATTAGCCCCAGCATGTGAAAAATTCTGCAAGAACCACTGAACACGTTGAAATAGACTTAAATGACTGTCCATAACCTGACCGGTTAGTGATTCAACACTTGAAATTGCGTTCTGTGTTGCTCTGTTAGTTTCATTAACGAAAGTCGTGAATTGATTCAGTGCATTATTGGTAACACCTATACTATCCTCTAAACCATTAACGATTCCAGTCATTGTATGTGTGAAATCATCAATCCATGAACATAGACGTATTAGTCCTGTTGCTAAACATTCCATGAATTGCAAATTGAATTCATCTAAAATAACTTGTGAAGGCATTCCTAAAGGTCCAGTAGAGCCAGTAAATAAGAAATCAATTGATATTAAGTTATAAATAAAAGTAATTTTATATATGCAGAATACGTTTCATAGATATGCTTTGCATATTTACATAATAAGATAAGCTACTCAGAAGAAACTATATTTTGATATTTAATATAGATGTTCTGCTGTAAATGAATTTGGAGATATAATTTAAATTCGTGTTTAGAGTAAATAGTCGCCATAATAAAATATATACATTATGTTGTAGCGAATTCTAACTAGATCCTTCTAACAAGTAAGATATTGAAAATTAAGAATTTTAAATTTTTATAATTTCTTCAATTACTAAAGTGTGATTGGTAAAAGATACAAGGCCAACAAATTATGAGGGGTTTGAGCTGAATATATGTGCATTTGATTTTTTGCGTGAATATTTTGGGCTATAATTCATTATACAATAAGATAGTATTCATTAAAAGAAACAATTAATGTAAATCCAATGATATTAAAGACGAGCCCGATTAATTTAATAATGCAAAATATCGAAAAGTATATTTATGTGCACTTACTATACACAAATCATACAGTGTAACGCATTTAATGTATTTGTGAGTTAGTTGTTTCTTAAAATCGAATTGTTGTATTTCGCATTTATTATAAACTTGCATCATTGTGACAATTGAAGTATTCTGAATAGTGACTTTGCGTATGGATGGTGATGTGTATCATTATAGCGTATCAGATCTTCTCAATATGCACTGTAGAAAAAGATAAATTTTTCGAGATTTCGGTCTCACCGACAATGACGTGCTTGGATGGTGGCATTGATACATATAGAATATGGAGCATACGTCAACAAGAGATAACACCATGGTTTCAAACTGGAACAAAGATGCGATTTGTATCTCGGTAACCAGAATGAAAATTATGATTTTCTTTGATGAAATCAAAGATACAAAAGGATTTAAAGAAGAATATGATGTTAAATCAAACAAAATTTTATCTGACTGAACAAAAAGTGAGATTGAATGGTTTATGGTTGCATCAAGTTGCGGAAAGGTGACAGGTCTCAAAAAAAAAAAAAAAAAACGATGGCAACTTTTTGAGAAATGGTTTCATTTTGATGGAAGCAGATCTAAGTACTGACTGGAAGAGCATTGCTGAGAACATAAATTTGTACATCAACAAAGAGTCATTCTACAAGAAGCGATCTAAAGACGAAATATGCAAAATTCTCGATTTTGTGAAATTTGATAATGACACGTTTAAGATATTCTTCATAAACGCTTCATTTTACAACAGGAAGAAAGCAATTCTTGATATGCTAAAACATGTTTCTGTTGTTTTTGAAAACAATTTTTCGAAATCTATTGAAAGCATTCGAGTTGTCTCAAAAGTTCTCGAAACACCATTCTTGGGAAATATATGTGACCTTATTCCTATTGAATATCCTCACAAATGTGAAGCAAATGATATAATTTCACAATTGAACAAAAAAATTGAATCACATGAAAAAAATATCAAAGATATTAAGAACGAATTCACATCTAAAATCGATTTTAGTTCAGCTTCAATCGAGAATAAATTAAGTGATAAACTTGAATCAATTAAAAGTCAACTGAAAAATGATATTTTTTCTGATCTCAATGCAAAAAATGATGCAGTTGTAGCAATTCAAAATGTGCCGGAAAACTTTAAAAATCTGAAACTAATTCCAAAAGACAAAGAGCATTTCGGACAATGTTCGAGAAGATGGCAAATGAAGATGATCTTTCATCTATGCGTCTTGCGATCAACGATGGATATCACAATGTTATCAAAATTGGTGATATAGCATGTAGAGAAGCAGATAAGAATAACTTCAAACTTATCAAAATGATGACACAGTGTGGTTTGAATCCATCAGAAAGGAGAGCTTCCATGGCCTCCTTTGTATTATTTTGCGTTTCGTAACAATATTGAGGCTGTTAAATATTTCTGTGGACTTCCAAATGTGAATGTGAACTGTTTAACAAATGACAACAGAACACTTCTTTTTATTGCATCAAATAATGATCACTATGATATTGCAGAATATCTTATTAAAGAGAAAAAAGTTGACGTTAATTTGGAATACAGTCCATTAGAATATGCCAAATCAGAACGAATGACGAAACTTCTTCTTGACAATGGTGCAAAGTAATAAAATGCGAATCTAGTCAACATACTTCTAGTTCGTTTTGTTTCATAAAGATAACCAAATATATAATGATATTTGCATTCGAATCTTCTATCACTATTTCAGCCGATTCTGAAACGTTGGAAATTCATAAAACATTCCGCATCACTATTTCATAGCATTTTAATCGGGGCTAAAGCACTTAAGATGTGCGTTGACAAAATGCTTCCTCTATTGATTTGGTCTGAGAAATTTTTTATTCAAAAATATTGAGTGAAATTGTAATAGTTCAATATAACTCTCGATATCAATCAGTTTCATCAATTTCATTCTTTCATATTATTTTCGGAATTGCGATGAATGAAAATATCACATTTACAATGAGAAATATCAAAAATTCTTTTCAACTGGATGTTCAATCATTCATTAAGAAGTTTCGAGGAAAAAAAATCCATCATTTTTAACAGTTACTATAAATTTAAATGATATTACATATGTTCAACTCGTCCTTGTTATCAAAAAGTATTAAAATTTTTCTTCTAAATAGAAAGTTTGACATTTTTCAATGATAAAGGAACTGTTCCAAAAATGAATTACATCTTCTTTTCGACTTGATAAAAATTAAATGAAGATGTCAATATGTTGAAAGAATTTTTTCATGAATGGATTTCGATTTTGTCGATTTCATCATCAGATAGATAAGGAGAATAATTCCTTATCGAGATGTTATCTCGAGGACAGTGTTTGTATAAAGTGAGAAACATAGAGCGATTGACGTTGTGATTTAGATGATGAAGCCATTTGAATTTTCCTTTGATCTGCTCTGTTTCGTTTAATTCGCGGAAATGTCCAAAAACTGAGTAATTGACAGGCGTTTGGTCTGCCATAAGCATTCCATCATAGTGTAGTGTGAGATTCGGAATCAAACCGTTATATACGTAATACGCAAACATCGATTGATCTGTGATTTGTCTGTAATGGTGTAAATCCTTTAAAACCATATCAAATAGACCGGCAACAGATGAGCTGACACCTGCGCCACAACATCCATTGATTACTCCTTTATCAGCAAATTCTTGGAAAGGAATTCCTCCAAAATCGATCGTTTTCTGTTTAATCTCATTGTATTCGTTCAAATTTTTCAATTGAAATCTTTCTGGAAACAATGTAAGTCCATTGGAGTAATTTTCATCTTCATTATAAATTAAATCTTGAAAAAGGAAATCTTGACTATCAAAGAACGAAATTCTATTAGCAAGTCCAAAAAAACGTTGTGTAAATGAATGGTATAATTTTATCTTCATTTTATATCTTGAATAGAAAAATTCATTTTCGCCATGCGAAGAAGTCTTAATAACAAGACCTCCACAATTGCTGATGTATTCTTTTGACTCTTTACTTATTTTGGTAAATCCATAGAAATCCGTTAACACAATAAAAGTTGAATTCGACACAGTTCGAATATTTTTTGCTAATAATACTGTACCTGATCCTTTATTGATAAATGTAGTAATTGAAACATCTTTTGGTGACGAATTATCAATTTTTCTTAACGTTTCAAAATTGCATTTCACGCATTTTGGATTTTCAGGCAATGAATTTCTAAGTAACGCATTTGCTATCTTTATTATGTCCTTTTCTTTAAATTGATATTGTATAGGAACTTGAGCAAAAAGATATTTCCATTCGAATTCTGCTTCGGCATTTAAATTAACGACAAAAAAACAGCGCAGTTAGAATCAGAGCCAGTTTTTGGTACTTATGGTCTGATTTTTTATGCCTGTTTTTGCGAGTTTCAACACGAAACAAAATTCCTTTAAAATAATGGGGCTGAAATTCTATAATAGGGGGTAGTTATAAAAATAAATTTCTAAAGTCGATTGGCATAAACTACAGAAGTAATTTAATGATTTGTGAGTGATGAAAAAAATGACAATCGACGCTATACTATCACTGGAACGAGTATTAACAAATCATTTAAGCAGAATAAAGAAATTAAAGAAGATATTGTTTCTATAAATGCACCAATTTAATTTGAGCAAATTTTAATCCTCAGATTGGTACTATTGTTTTTACAAATGTGAAAATCTAATAACAATTGAATTACCACCTAATTTGAAGAATATTGCAAATAGGGCATTTGTTCAACCAAAGTTGATTCGATTATTTTCCCTGAGACATTAGAAGTTATTAAATATGATGCTTTCAAAATCACATATATCGCACATATTACAATTCCAAAATCAGTTTGTGTAATTGGTTCCAGAGTATTTGAAACAAAAATAACAATTGAATCAACAAATATTTCCGTCTTAGGCTATGTGCCAGATGGTGCTTTTTCAGATTGATCAAAACTTAGATCTTTTGATCCATCAACTTATTACTGTCTCTAATTCGTCTTCTATCATCAAAAAATTGGTTGTTGGGCATTTTCAAAATGTCATAGTTTAGAAAATGTTGAGATTCCTGAATCATGTTCATTTAAAACTGTACTATGCTATCTACTGTTAAAATTTTAAGGCCAAGCATTTCATTAGATTATGGCGTTTTTGAAGAATGTATTATTCTGCAAAATGTTGATTATCCAAATTCATATGTAGGGTATGATAGTGCGTCATGAAAAGTGACTGATTTACATGTCGGATTTGACATTATTTTGACCTGTAAATTATGCTATTATTAATTAGGGGTGAGTATTGAATTTTAATATAAATGAAAACATTTGCTATGATTGACTCTGGAAGGCTCGACTATGGACTGGCTTGGGTCTTATCATAGTGCTTTGTTGGATTAGCAAGCCAGTCCATAGTCGAGCCTTCCAGAGTCAATCATAGCGAATGTTTTCATTTATAATATTAAAATGGCTGACGGTTTTAGATACATCCCCTTTTATATTATGTCATTCTACATATCAGAAAATCGTCAAATCTGACATGTAAGTCTGTCACCTTTCATGACACATTATCATACCCCACATGTCGATTATCCAAATATTTACGGCAAAAATGTTGCAGGTCAATATATGAATGTTTTTTACTAGAAGTGATGAAATTGCTTCAATTGGGGAAAGCATGTTTTCGGCTTATAGATATCTTTCTGGAGTTATTCTTTCGAAAAGAATAAAAACTATTCTGCTATATTTCTTCAGTAAATATTCTTCATTGAATTCAATAAATTTGGATTATGTAATTTCAATTTGAGAGAGTGCATTTGAGTTTTATGTATTCCTCCATATTGTTTTTGGCGGTGTGATTCATTTATTTTAATCAATTTGGATCATATCATTTCATTACAATGAATGTTCTTTTAATTCAATATCAATAAGCCCCAATTGCAAATCATTAGAAGAACGATCTTTTTCGTACTGCAACAACATTACAAGCATCGATTTATCATATTGCAAAAATTTAAGTTTGATGTGAGTCTAACTACTATCTCTGCATACTTTTTTCGGTGCTGTAACCTTTTAGAATATACTTTCATCTCTTCGTCTGTCTCATGTTAGTGAAAGCAGAAAAATCCAAAATTGTTTTGTCTTAAAATCAGTATTTTCCAGCTGTGAAAACCTGAAAACTATTAGAATATAATTCTCATTCAACAATTAATGGAAGAGCGTTTGCATATTGCAGAAGGATGCAAGATTGACAAATCTGCGTTCAATGAGCGTTTAAAGCTTAATATGACCAATTGAGGATTAAACAATATTGATGAGCTAGACAAAACATTAATATATTAATATGATAAAACAGCCTATGAAGCTTATTCCATCAAACTGAGTATCACAGAAAAGCAATATTCAACATTATTTTGCCACTTTATTTATGATAAAATAAATTTAGGGTCTCATAAAATATAAGAGGGGATTTTTAGTTTTTTCGAAAATTTCATCATTCCTCGACAGCGAGGACGAAGAAATCGACTACGACTACATAAACAAGCAGCTCGCGAATGAGTCCGAGCCTGAGTCAGAGAATTTCTCTCAAAGTCAGCACGGAAGTCAGATTTGCGGATCACAAATCGAAATTGAACGACTAGAGCCAAAACCTGCACCAAAAACTCAACAAATGTATAAAATTTGGACGGAACTGATAGATAACGAGAACATATCTTTCACCCATACTCATTGTAAAGAAATAACAGATATTTACACGCGAAACAATGGTGTTATGGAAGTGAATTCTAAAAACAGACCCATTTGGAAGATCCCTATCAAAAATTATTTCATTGTAAAGGCAGCATTATCGAGTCCATTTAATCCATTTATCGCAATTCTCGATGGAATACCAAATTTCGTTATAAACGCATTAGCTAACTTCAAGCTCGCAAAACTTCCACCAAATATCATGACAAGTCTTCCGAAGAGATTATCTGAACATTTGCTTCCGCATCAGCTTGAGTCTGTTCAATATGTTGCATACAGAAACTTTCGCGCGCTCATTGCCGATGAGATGGGTCTTGGAAAAACACTCCAAGCAGTTGCAATTTCGTGTTTATATGGATTTCCTGCTAAAAGTGTGCTTGTCATGTGCCCCATCAACCTCGTTGGATCATGGTCCGATACTTTTTCTGATTGGACGAATATTTCACCATCGAGAATTAATATAATGACAAAAATGGGCTCTTTTCCTGATAATCCATTGACAATCGCCACATATCCTGTAATAAGTCGCTCTGATGGATCATTTCTCAATCACAAATTTGATTTAATCATTGCTGATGAATGTCACGAATTTTCGAATCAAGGAACGAAACTTCATAAACAAGTTTCTCAAATAATCAATAAAGCTAAAGCTATTATTCTTCTCAGTGGAACTCCTTCATTGAACAGACCTGCAGAGCTCTTTACTTCGCTCAATCTCATTCGCCCTGATATATTCAAAAGTTTTCATGAATACTCGAAAAGATATTGTCACGGAGTTCGAAATGAAGCAGGAATTTATCAATCAAACGGATCTTCGCATTTAGAAGAACTGAAAATACTCATTGAACATGTTTTAATGATAAGCAGACAGAAGGAAGATGTTTTAACAGGATTGCCACCGAAAAATCGAGAACATATAATGCTGCTTTATACACCAAGCGATAAAATGACTGAAATGGTCGAAACAATTAAAAAACAGAAAATAGGAATCCAGAACGGTCTTCAGACATGCAAAAAGGCACAAAGAGGCCTTGTTTTAGAGTGTTTTGCATTGACAGCTGATGAGAAAATTGAAGCAGTTCTTCATTGGATGACATCGCAGAAATTTCGAGATATTTTGTTCAACCAAAATAGAAAAATTCTTATATTTGCACACCACACGAAAATGATTCGTGGAATATCAGAATGGTTGACATTCAAAAGCATTGATCACATTGTCATCAATGGAGAAACATCGATGAATACTAGAAAAATTTATATTGATAGATTCAAGAATGAAGAGAACTGTAAAATTGCTGTTCTTGGTATAGAAACCATCTCAGCAGGGGTCACTTTGATTGAAGCAACAGTTGTTGTATTTGTAGAACTAATGTATGTTCCTGCAACACATCTTCAAGCTGAAGATAGAGTCCATAGAATAGGTCAGAAAAATCCAGTTGACATTTATTATCTCCATGCACCAGGAAGTGTTGATGATAGAGTTTGGGATATTCTTGAGAGAAAATTGCAAGTTCTTGGTTCTGTTATTTCATCAAATACACTCTCATTAGCTTAATATTTCAATTTACTAATAAAATATTATTCATGTTTTGTTTATTAACCAGATCCACTTTCCATTAATGCTCTGATCAAATTATAGGAATAATAATTATTTCTAAATGGACAATAGAGTTATGTTGACAGGACACGTTGCAAGGCTTCAGAATGTTTTGATGCCATGCATGCTTCGTCTAAAAATAATATATCTTTGGCTCATGATCACTTCTAAAACGATACATTTTGAATTGAAAATAATCGTATGTTCTATATGAAAGTTTACGTGTCAAAATATAGAAATGTAAAGTTTCATATCGTTATAAAATTTAGAACGTTGTCACTTTTCTCAATTGACATGTCTAAAGAAAAGCCAGTTACACACGAACTCTTTCGATTCACGAAGTCAGAGAACAAAAACTACGTTGTCTACGAGGTCGTCATGAAGAAGGACAATCCAGAAAAGATGGACACTGTTCATGGATATTGGATTCTTGGCCAAACTACAGGCGAGGTCGAAGAACTCAATTGGTTCGAAAAGAAGTTCGGATACGGCATCCACATCGATAAAGTCGAAGAAGATAAAATCCAATTCCATTGTGTCGCTTTGAAGAACCAAATAATGTTCGCAGAAAAGGCCGGCGACAAGTATGTTTGCAGATCTGAGCTCGATGGCGTTCAAGCATATATAGAATCAATTTATATCGATGTTACAACAGTAATTCTCATCAAGCCTGTCATTCATTCTATCACTGTCACTGGAAAGGCAATTGACGACGGTCGCGAAGTTAAGAAAGTTGTTGTACCAAAATAAATTAATAAAAAATAATGTTTTTTGAAACTAACCCAAAACTGTTTAGGACTTTACTCAGCATAAACATGAAATTTTTATTCCTGTTTTCAATAAATAAAAAAAAAATACAATATAATTTTTGAAACATTACATAAACCTTCAAGGAGACTTTAACTCAAACTAATCGATTATATTTCACCATTATTTATTAATTTAGAAGTTACGGTGCTGAAAGTTCAAATATTGAAAATGTTTTTATAAATTTAACTCTTAAGATGTGATACACTCAGGTTTTGAACATATGAAATGATTAATTTGATATATAGATGTGTTGGCATCGTTAATTAAGCTTTTAATAAATAAAATAAATATATATATTTAATATATATCATAATCATAAGGTTTAGATATGAGGAATAATAGAAATGCTCTTAAAGATGTTATTGTAATGAAAAATGTTTACTAAAAAATCATGAATGAAATAATTATAATTATAATGAATTCTTTCTTGGTCTAGTGCCACCAGGAAGTAGTTCATCATCTTGTTTGGCATTCTCAATGTCCTGTTGTTTGTCTTGGTTGGCTTCTTTCTTTGCGTTTTCTCTGTTTGCAGCCATTTGATCGATGAACATTACTTGGTTGAGTTTGTCGCCTTGAGCTGTCTTTTGCTGTTGCTGGTTCTCATCTGGTAGTAAATCTGTGAATGACTTTGGTGCAGCAGCTGTTGTAGAAGCTCTCGATCTCTTTGGTGCACCAGCAGCAACTGGTGGCCGAGGTCTCTTTCCTGCAGTTGCTGATGTCTGAGAACGCTTACGATTCTTAACTGAAGAAGCAATAGCTTTGAGTCTGTTGAAGTCTTCCCTTTGTCTTCTCTTTCTGCCGAGTGTGTAGACAACGCCAATGACGACACCAACAATGACAAGAACAATCACAACGACAACTGTAACAGAAACAGCAATGATTACTGTTTGCTTCTGTTTATCTACTGCTTCCTGTGATGCTGCTTCCGGATCTGATGTGAGATTTAATGGGAATGATGTGAAAACATTGTTGTAATAATAAAGTGTTGTGCAGAATGTTGTTGGATCTTCACAAGTGATATTATAATAAAGGGTTAATGTTGAAGCTGTTGTAGAGAAAACAAGAACTTCTCCTTCTTGTGTGCATGTCTTTGTTTGAGATGGTAATGACTTTGGTGTTAATTTATATGTTGTTGTGTTACCGCTGATGCATTTGTATGAAGCAACACTTACTGAGTCACCAGAAACTGATTCTTTCATGTTTGTATAAACTTGGTTCGTTTCAAGTGGCGCTTCACTCTTGAACAAAGGAAGAGGATAGAAATCAACTAAAACAGATCTATCATTTCCACTCTGTGTTGTGACATCTGTTGTTCCATAGAAGAACTGTGCATCGCAATACATCGCCTTTGCATAGGAAGAATTGTCTGGGCAATCAATTGTTTCCGTGGAAAGAGAATAACTAAATCTATGCTTGAAGTCAATGAAGTTCGTTTTTGATGTTGTCGGTTTGTAATTTGATGGGAAGACAACACTTGGTGTTCCTGTAGAGAACTGACTCAATGTGTAAATGTTTCTATTGCCCCAAATGATTGGCTTCGCGTATCTGTAGTTGAGATCATAGAAACCTGTGTCCCAGAGTATTGCGAGAGTGAGATCAGTCACGCGCTTCTGTGAGTAATCATAGTTAGAATATTAGTTTCCCTCAGTCATGATTTCAGTGAAATAGATTCTCGACTCAGCAAATGAACCAATGAAGCTATCATTGAAAATGTGTGTAACTCTTGCTGAGTTCTCAAGCTCTATGCCTTTGCAGTCTCCAACTTTGTCGTCGTTAGGGAAGTGTGTGTTTGCATAGTATTTTGCATATGGTGTTGCCAAGTAGGTGAAGTTTTTTCCATCTTTTTCACCTGTGCAGATAGGATTCGAATGTGGAGTGTTCGAATCGAAAGGATGGAAATGCTCCATCATAGGTCTGTTGATTCCCAATAAATGGAACATCAACTGAAGCAGCAATGAATAAAAGTAATCTTTCCCATCAGCTTTACTTTCATACGTCAATTGCGAAAAAACTGTTTGGTCCAATACAATGAATCCCGATGTAGGTCTCTTAGTATCGGACTCCTGAGTGGCGACAAGAGCAAATGAAGTCCTTCCGTTGGAATTTGTGAATGGGCGATGAAGAAATGTAACGTGTAAATCCGAATTAGACACAGTCTGACCATCTACAAGTGATTGCGAAACTGTGTCAATGTCGGCAAGTGTGATTGGAGAAGTTAACCTCTTTACATAAACTAAATTTTGTAAGTATGATACAACATTGTTCATTGTAGCATTCAGATATGGTATATTGGCTTCCAATGTGCCGGAGTTGCAGGAATATTCGGAATTATTCCATTGCACTTTGTTGTTAGAGTTGGAGCAAACAAGTTTGTCGAATGATGCGTTCAGGAATTTAGTCTCGAATGTAATGCGGATCTGCTCAAAGCCAGTCCTGTAGGAAATAGTGAGTGATAATATTAAAGGAAACATTGAGAAAAAATGTTTCCTATAAAATTATAAAATTCATAGAAAATTTTGAGGTTTTTGTTGGAAATACAAAATAAAGGTGAAATTACTCTTTACTCGTTTTTCCAATGCCGTAGTTTGAATGCCGAAGCTTAGTTCATCGATTGGGCAATTAAATTTTTCTACGCAAAGTCGGCGAAACTCGTTTTTTAACTTACTGGATTAACTTTTTGCTAAGTTATTGAACCACAATGTACAAAATCATGTTGTGCATGATATATTAAAGAATTAGCTAACAAAATCTATATTTCATTAAAATATTAGATATATCTTGCATCAAAAACATTGATTTGCCATGATGTGCTTTACTCATTATAATATATTATATTCCCATTGTATAGCATTTTTAGAACATAAAATAGGTTGTTGTCGATGATAAATATGTAAATCTAATCACAAATATGCTTTTTAGCTTTTTTGGGAAAAAGTATTCCAAATGTTCACACATAAGCTCTGTGTGTTATTCTTCTCAATTTAATAAACTTTTCAAATTTAGCCGTTCAAAAAAGAATCATCATTATTTTTGGGAAAATAACACACAGAGCTTATGTGTGAACATTTGGAATACTTTTTTCCAAAAAAAAAGCTAAAAAAGCATATTTGTGATTATATTTACATATTTATCATCGATAACAGTCTATTTTACGTTATAAAAATGCTATACAATGGGAATATAATATATTATAATGAGTAAAGCACATCATGGCAAATCAATGTTTTTGATGCAAGATATATCTAATATTTTAATGAAATATAGATTTTGTTAGCTAATTCTTTAATATATCATGCACAACATGATTTTGTACATTGTGGTCCAATAACTTAGCAAAAAGTTAATCCAGTAAGTTAAAAAACGAGTTTCGCCGACTTTGCGTATCAATTTTAGACAAGCCTCATCGATTTGTGTTTAATTCGATTACTCTATGTAATAAAATTACAGGTACAATCTTCAACTGATTTTAAAAACTCGCCGCGAAGGTTATAGTTTAAGATAAAGAGCGATTTTTTAAAATAATAAATTATTAAAACATAAGCGTATAAAACAAATGATAACTGTTATATGGCTATTTTTCCTTTCACCCAAATAGTGTATTTACACTTGAGATCCGGAAGCTAACGCGAAGTGCCCTTGATTTTCGACCTTTGCACCCACTCAAAAAACAAGAAATGTTAATTTTATTGGGTTTAGATATGAAATTTTCTATTTTAAATCAGCCATTAATATAGAGCTGTAATGTATCTATTTGCATTTTCATAAAATTCCTTTTTTGGCCCAAAAATGAAAAAAAAATTAGAAAAATTGTGTGGTGCAAAGGTTGAAAATTTAAGGTAATAAGGATCGACACGAATCTCTTCTAAAGAGTGTAATTTCCTACAAATAGGGTATTGTCATGCATTGTTCTTCATAGCATAACAAATGAAACTCGAAATGTCGTAACATTCTCTGTGCATACAATTTACACCATGGCCTGGGCGTGTAATGATCTTTCTAGTGAGAGGACAGACTCCTGAAGGCATTGTGGAACCGGATAACGGCATTATCATTGCTGGTTCTTTCATACAAATCATTTGTATCATTTTCTGTAAAGAAGCTTGTTTCATCCACTTAACGACAGCTACAACTTCTGTTGCTGGTTCAACGGACACAACTTGCAGTGAGACTTGGCGATCTAAGTAATGCTTCATGTCAGTCCAAAATGATTGGCCTCTGAGTGTGATAAAAGTGCCATTTAACTGGATGACTATTCTTGAAATGAGCATTGAAGAGAAAGTTGGCTCGAATTGAAGAACAGGAACATGATTATTGTTGAGAGTTGAAAGTTGGAAGGAATTAGTGTTGTTTTGAGCAGCCAAAATAGGGCTATAAGCAGGGCTATGATCAGTTGTTTCGTAAATCGCTGACGGAGAGGTCGTAAGAAGCTGCTGAACGATTTTAGAAGGAATATTTTGAGCAGAACCCTCTTCACTGTGTAGAGTCATCAGCTTCGATGGATAAAAGGCGTTTAAGCTTTGCTGAAAATGCAGTTAAAATATTTTGTTGATTTTGACCGATAGTTTCCAAAAATATTATCAATCTGTTGACCAAAACGTGTTTGTTGCCATCTGTCGGCAATAAATAGTCTCTCAGTAAGTCTCTTAACTGAGTAATCGAAAGTAACGAAATTCCACGCGTCATTAATGCGATACTGTTCGATGGCTGCAGCAACATCGATGGACCGAATCCCTATTTACTATCGCGGCAATCACATATAAATTTTATATCCAGCAAAATGAAGATCATTATGGCAAATCTCAGTCCTGAATTGCAGAAAATTTTCTTTATTGTTGATCAACAATAAAAATCTGACATAAAATTTTCTTGTCGGAAACCTATCGGAATTTGAATAGATTAAATTTTGTCATGTAAAAAAAATCGACTTTACGTGGCATAAATATATAAACCATTAATTTTGTGATGCTTAAACATTGCATGCACTACCAAATCAAAATATCAAATAAAAATAAGATTAACTTTTCGGTGAAAAAAATTGAAAGTTAAAATTTTACGCCCTTTTACTTTGAAATAAGAACTCTATTCAATGCTATATTGGAACGTCACATAAAATCATCTTTTTTATTTTACACATTTCGATAATTAAAAATTTACGCTTTTCATGTGATAAATAGATTCCAAATGCATGGGTCACCTTAAATTTATCTTAAATCGGATTTTTATTTTTTGAACTCCCCATACTGATATTTCCCTTTCTTTTGTTGAAAAATACAATCAGCATAAAGAGGCAAATCTAGGCATCAAACAAATCCCCAAGATTAAAATTCGAGATTTTTGTAAGCATCAAAATTTTTGAACGTAGGATATACAGCTAATGCTTAATCTAAATCTTCAATAAAAGTGAAATTGAGTGTAACGACCTCTCAAAAATTTGCCCATGTAGTAGGATATTTTTTTTATTGCATAAATCGCATTTTTGTATCATACTTCCTCTGTAAAACCTCATCAAATCTATTATTATCAATTTGAAGAATAATTTATGTGCTATAAGAGATGGAGAGTCTTTAGAGATCAAGTTGTCAAAAAGCTAAAAAATTTTCCGTTTTTTTAGATTATAAATTAAATGGGAGCAAGAAGTTCACCTCCTGATGGCAGTGAAGAATCAAAGAAGATCTGGGGAAATTATGAATTCCCAGGCGATGTCAATCACATGAAATGCCACAATTGTTTCTGCGCGATTATCTTCTTGATTTTGTTCGGTTGCATGATTGCCTTATTAGTTGTTGGTCTATTGAAGCGCCAGACGTTCGCTTTGACGAACTCTTGGGATACACATGGTCAATATTGCGGCTACAACAATAAGAAACTTAAAATTACATCAAAAGAAGCAGAATTGGAACTTTTGGATTTGACTGACTACCCGTACCTTTTCTTCGACGCCCTCAATGTCACTAGACAGATTTGCTTGAAGAAATGTCCGACAACTGGCGATATCGCCGCAATCTTTCAGAAGAATGCCACCGGAACTTCTTCTGAAGGCTTAGAGAGGCTTGATCCAAGCATTTACAACCCAACCTATTATCCAGACGCAAATGAAACTTATCAATATGAAACAGAAGAACTTTTCAACCGCTGCATTCCAAAGGTCAACGTTGAAGAGAACATTGTCAATGGAACACAGTTCGTTAATGGACTTAAACAGGCAATGGACGCAATTCCTGCTTTATCAAGCGCTTTGAACTCAGTTTTCAAGCTTAAGTGGCACATTCTCGCTATGTCATTCGCATCATTGATTGTTGGCCTCGTTTGGATTTTGCTTCTTCGTTGCATCACGGGATGCATCGTTTATTTCGTTGTTATTTTGGTTCCAATTGCTTTGATTGGTATCGGTGTTTGGTTATTCTTGAATGGAAGCTTCATGGGAACAATCAAGGAAGTTTATTCCACAAAGAAGCTCACTGGTTCTCAGATCACCGCTGTTATCATTTGGATCATTGCTTTCATCATCATTCTCATCATCATCTTCCTTTGGAGCAAGCTGAAGTCCGCTGTTGCCATCATCAAGGTCGCTGCTAAAGCACTCGGCCAGAACTTCATGATTTTGTTCGTCCCAATAATCACAATGATTTTCGTTTTCATATTCTGGGCGATGCTGCTGGTGTCGTCGGTGACGCTCTACAGCTCTGCTGATTTCAAGATTTGGGTCGATAATGATGGCAATGACAAAGGAATCACGCAGATCAAACTCAATCCAACGAAGGTTCTTCAGTACATGCTCATTTACAACTTCGTATATTTGATATTCATCTCTGTTCACATGTACTTCGTCAACTACTACGCTTCATCTGTTTCAATTGTCAAGTGGTACTTCTCTGGCCAGAATGGAAAGACATGCTGCGGATGCACATGCTTCTATGGCTTCTGGCTCGCATGGACAAAGGCATTAGGCACAATCACACTTTCATCACTCATCATGACGCCTCTCTATCTCTTCATCATATTCATGGAGTACCTCGATAGAAAGGCAAAGGCAGATAACGTTCCAGTCTTCGTCCAGTTCTTGATCAAGTGCTTCAAGTGCTGCTTGTGGTGCTTCACGAAGATCGTTCAGTACCTCAACAAGGTCCTCTTCACAATTCAGCAGGTATTCAACACAAACTGGGGACCATCCGCAAAGCTCGTCTTCAATGTTGTTATCTCAGATACACTCCTCACAATAATGCTGAACGGAATTTCGTTCTTCATCCTCTTCCTTTCAAAGGTCGTCGTTTCAGTCATCACGACATTGCTGTTCTTAGTATGGACATACTATACAATGAAGGAGTCTCTCGCTGGCGCAATTCTCGCCGCTTTTATCGTGTTCTTCCTTTCTTACATCGTATCTTCGTTCCTCCTTTCTGCATACGATAACATCATTGATATCGTTTTCGTCTGCTACCAGTCAGAGAAGTCAATCGACGGCTACACAGCAGGCGAACAGTCCGCTGCCGTCAACAAGACGATCAACGACATGAAGGAGGCTCACAAGAAGGATCAGAGCAGTAAGGTTGAAGCCGAAAAGATGGAAGACGTCAAACAAGATGAAGTCGCTGTCAAGTATGGTGAGTAATGTTTATTTTAAATTTATAAGTAAATGATATTTTTTATTATTTAAAGAATTTCGTCATTCAGACATCGATGAAACCATGAAAGCAAAAGTCAATTGTCCCCAGGTACATTCGGCATTGTGTCAGAGTTCACTCGTTCCAGATAAAGACGGCGTTTAGAGAGTACTAAGTTCAACGTAGTTTCAAGCAAAGGATACTTTGAATACACTTGAGCATACTTCTAAGCACAGTGATGAGACGACAGAATTTCGTTGTGACATCGTTTTCGAGGAAACGAAAGTCTTCAAAGGATTATTAGTCATAGAAATTCTCGAGAGAGAATTATTGTTCGAGAACGAAGGATTGATGCCGAAGTATATTGTTCTAGACGGAGAATTGAATGACAAAGATCTCAGTGACACGGTTGCTCGCCTCAGCGGAAACAAAGTCTAATAAATTGAACGATGGAAGATAAATTTATTATAGATTTATTTATTGATTTATGATTCAATGAAAAGAAAAGAAATCGTTGCTTTGCTGTCTTTGAGGCGGCATCGGTAATTCGCTTTGTAGAATGTGTTTTCGACTTTAATGTACCGATAAATTGCAAAACATATCAAGTGATGAAGTTCGTTCTTGAATTTGTCTGCACTCATTTCTTCGGTGTTGAATGTTCCTCCACCTAATGATGTAAATCCTCCATTGCTATCTTCGAGATAACAATGAACGATTATCATCTGTGCATTTAATGCAGCAAACAATGAATTTACTGAATTTCCAACAAACAAACAATCTTCAATTGTTGTTGACCAGAATTTGTATAAATTGTTTGATCTCCAACATTGTATAAAACGTTACATTTATATATTTTTGTTGAATTTTAACGTTCAACAAAAAATGCAACAAAATAGTTGGAAGTTCAATTCGAAAATGTTGAGAATTCTGAAAATGAAGGAGACTTGATATAAACTGATCAAAAAGCTGACCTTTGTCCTGTTTTGCAATTTGTGATGTTCGTTTGACTCATTTGGAATTTGCCAAATTGAAAATAACATACATCATATCCTTTTCCTTCCAATCCACATGAAAATATTGTGGAAAGATTCATAAAACTCTTTCGATCAACTTCATTTGTAACAGTTATGGATGAAAAGTGACCAAAACTATAAGTTCCAAAGTAGCAGTTTGTTCCACAGAGTCGACTCATGCAGATTTCGCCTTTATTCTTAAAGTAGATTGCGCCGCCACTTTCAGGAACATTTCGAATGTCAGAAAAAGAGCTGTATTCGGTAATAAGTTTATTATTGTTATCGTATAATATGAACTTTATTGCATGACTGCCGTCGATGTTTGAAAATTTACAATTCGAGACTAAAAATTGGTCATTTCCGAGGATTCCTCTGTTGCTCTGTAGGTAACTGCCGCTGAAGAAGTCATCCCAAGAAAAACAAAGGAATCTCAAAACGAAAATGTTGTTTCGATGAACAAAACAACATTTTTATTTATTATTTTTCCAACAATTTCTTCTCTTCATTCGATTGTTTTTATCACAATGTTTGAATGATATTCTCTCCACACATAGGAGTGCAACTGAATTCACTTAAAAACATCTCAATATTATTAAATAGCAACAATTTAAGGAGATAATAAATAAACACTAATTTTTAATATAATATTATTATTGAAGTTTGAACTTTTTCCTCTTATATTCGTGAATATTGACGCCCTCTTTCTGCATAACTTTCTGGTTCCAATACATAACAACAGGCCTCGTGATGCCGAAGAGGAGAGAGTTTCCCTTCGATGAACCCGCGGCAATGAATGATTCTTCGATAGTTGATGAAACCTTCTTGTTGACCGAGAACTTCTTGCCCGGCAATATCTCGCATGTGTATTTCTGCCCGTCGATGTTGACAACGGATGAATATCCCTCGCGGCAAAGAGAGCCCTTGAACAAGAAGAAGTTGCCTTCACCGAGAGACTCGATTGTTGTATCGTCAACAATCTTAGGAAGATTGATTTCGCGGTCTGACTCATCAAGAGCAATCGGCTGTGAAGAGTCTTCTTGCTTCTTGTATAGCTTCATGATGTACTCCGCGTGCTTCTTGACGTCGACGTCGTTCTTCAAGAAGTGGTTCAATAGTGATAAATCACCTGGTAATAGTTTGTTGAATGGGTCTTTCTTAGAGATGGATTCCAAATGATAAAATCCGTGAAAATAAATTGCTTTGAATAGCGGGAAATCGTGATCTGTTGAGCTCCAGAATGGAGGAACGAATGCTTGATTCTGAGGGACGCTCTTAAGCAATTCCAGATGTCCGTTGAACTCGTGCTTGAAGAAGTGCTTGAAATCTCGCATCCACTTTCTGTTGTTGTTCAATTGCTCGGCCATGTGTCTTGAAAGGAGTGGCTCGAGTTCTTTGTCTTCCGTCTTGAGTGCTTTGCCTTCTGCTGCACGTGCGGCGGCCTTAAGAATACGCTTGATCTGGTTTTCGACATCTTCGAGTTTAGTTGACTCTTTGATCTTTGGTATTTTAGACTCGTGCGGCATTCCCATCTTCAGGAGATACTTAAACAGTTTCTCGATTGCAGAATCAACATGTGGCTTCGCAGGAGCTTTATCGTGGTGGCTTCTCGATGAACGATCTTGTGGAGGAGGTTTACCACTGATCTGAGCTTCGATGAAATCAATCAGTTTCTTGTAACGCTTGACGGCGGCCTTCTTGTTTTCTTCGTTAAGGAATCCTGTAGCAAAATATTTGTCGTCCTTCAGGACAGTGTCCCATCTTCCGACGCCATTCGCCCAAACGGCGTGAAGCAAGTCTTTGTCACGAGATGAATCCCAGTCATTTGAATCTTTGACATCGTTGATGTTTGCGTAACCATCTTCGAACATCTGAATCGCGTGTAACTGCTGCAGTGCGTGAATGATCTTTTCTGGCTGCTGAAGCTTCGCCTTGATTTCCTTGTTGTTGAATGTCTTGTTAGATGATGCCAAACGCTTCTGGTTGTCGTTCAATGCGAAGCTGTCACCGGCAATCTTGCGCATCTCTTTCTCTCTTCCAGCGAAGATCTTCGTCAACAAAATAGAGCATCCGTCCTTTGCTGTGTTAAGATCAAGACCAGTCGAGTTGCAGATTGGGCCCCAGTGATTGAAGCCGTATGTTCGCAACGCTGTGAGGCACTTCTGGACGCGGTTGATTGACCAGTCAGTGACATCATCCTCTTCATCACCATCGTCGTATAATCGCTTTGTGCTGCTTCGCTTTCGCTTAGTGACGTAAATCTCTGAGTTGTAAACTTGTGTCGTTCCCGTTGGATTGATCAGCTTCCAGAAGTTAGGATCGTTTGGATCTAAGCCTGATGAGCCATCCTTCTCAGCGTTGAAGTTCGTCTTTGAGAATGTTGAGTTTGAGTCTGCGGCGTTCGATGAGAAGATTCTCGTTCTTGAGTCGAGAATTTGTTCGATAGTCTGGTTTGTGAATTTATCAGATTCTTCGTAGCTTTCATCTTTAAGCTGATAATATGCACCTTTCTTGATCAGCAATTCGAGTTCCTTCTTGTCCATCTTGCTTTCGCTCTCGTTGTTCGCGTTTCGGTCCAAAATTGCTTGATCAAGACCCAGTTTCTTCGATGCGCGGTCGAACATTTCGCTTTCGTATGTATCTCTCGTGATGAGACGGTATACGACGACTTTCTCTGCTGTCTGGCCAATTCTGTGGCATCGAGCTTGCGCTTGGACATCGTTCTGTGGGTTCCAGTCGGAGTCGAAGATGATGACTGTGTCTGCCGCGGTGAGATTCAAACCTAAGCCACCGGCTCTCGTGCTCAGCAAGAAAACGAACAAGTCTTGGTTCGGATCGTTGAATCGGTCCATCTTCGCTTGCCTGTCATTGCCGTGGCTTCCGCCGTCGATTCTTTCGTATTTGTAGCCTCTTATGTCTAAGAATTGGGCCAACAAGTCCAAAACTTTCTTGAACTGTGAGAAAATAAGAACTTTCTTTCCCATTGGATGTAATTTACCTAAAAGTTTGTCGACGAAGACCATTTTACCGGAACACATGACTAAACGCTCTTCTTCTGTTTTGTCTTGAAGAACATCACCAATGATAGACTCGTAGTCCTGAATCAAGAAAGGATGACAGCAAACTTTTCTCAGCTGCATAGCGAGGTTAGGAAGCTCTGGAAGAACACGTCCTCTGTTCCCTGTTGATGCGAGTTCTGGAATCTTCTGTTCAATAAGAGATCTGTAAAGCATCTTTTGTGTTCGTGTTAATTCAACGTTAACAATAGTTTCTTCTTTCTTTCCAATCGATTTTTCGACATCGCCTTTCTTACGACGAAGCATGTATGGCATCAATACATCTTGAAGCCTTGCAACGTTCTCTGGGTTCTTTTCGGTATCGTATTCATTTGTGAAATCATCGATAGAGTCGAAACGGACTGGATCGATGAGGTGGAGAAGAGCCCACAACTCTCTGAGATTGTTTTGGATTGGTGTACCGGTCATAAGAAGCAAATTCTGTTTCTGAAGTCCTTCAATGAATTTGTATCCCTTGGTTTCGTCATTTTTGTAATCGTGTGCTTCATCGACAATAACATAATGCCAATTGAATCTCATGAAAATTTCTTCCGATTTAATTAAGATATCTTTGTTTGTAAGGATGACATTGAACTTTGGAACATCTGAATTCGGATATGTTAATTCGTATTTTGCGATAATGTCCTTTCCTGGGCCATTAAACTTGACAACATTCAAAGGAGTCCAATTCTTGAACTCTCGCACCCACTGATCGAGTGTTGACAGTGGCGCGACAACAAGGAATGGTCCACGATCACCGATTCTATAAAGATCGAAAATAATATTCACTCCCTGAACAGTTTTACCGAGACCCATTTCATCAGCCAAGATGCAGCTGCGGCGGTAATACCAGTTCTGGCGCAACCAGTTGATACCATCGATCTGATAATCACGGAGTTCTCGACCAGGGGGAAAAGTGGGCAAAGGATAGTCGTCACCGAATACTTTGAAGAGTTCTGGTCGAGGGATCGGTGGAGGAGGACGATTTTCGTATTCTGATATATCATTGTGGCGCTCGAACTCAGCAATTGCTTCATTATCATCAACATCGTCTTCCCATGTTGCTTCGTTGTAATCAAGGCCCTTCCACAGTACCAAATATTTTCCTTCCTCGTTTTGTGCGATGATTCTGTCGATTTCGCAGAAGTCTGTTGAATAACCTTTTTTATCAGGCAACATAAGCATATCAACTGAGTCACACTCGATCATCTGCTTGAGGCCAACCTGCTGCACCGTCTTTTTGAACTTATTGAGCAAGTTACGACCGTTTAAAGCAAGAATTTCTTCTTCATTCATCCATTTGCAGTGTCTGTATGATTCGTTGGACATTTTGATGAAGTAAACAGGAGGATCTGTCTGTTTAGATGGAATTCCAATGATTCTTTCAATCCTGGGGCCTTTTGGTTCTTCTTTTTTCTTTTCCTCTTCATCCTCAGACTCGGAGGCCGAATGTTCCTCCTCCTCTTCCTCGAAGTATGATACGGACTTAGTTCTGCGCGGTTCCCGAGAGTAAGCAAGCCCTGCTTCGTCTTCTGAAGAATAAGAGTCCTCGTCCCAACCAGCGTCATCAGACTCTTCCGTAGAATACTCGTAGCTTACTTTTTTGCGTTTTCGTGGAGCTTTTTCTTCGAAGATTTCGGCATCATCGATGAATGACTTGTCAAAATTCTTTCTTGGCGCACGTTTGGTCTGTGTTGATGACTTCGGCTTCGACTGCTTTGTTTTTTTCTTCGAAGATTTGACACTTTCCCCGTTAAAATCGTCATCTTCGTCTTCGTCGAAGTCCTGAAAGTCCGAGGAATTGTCGTTGTCTTCGTCAGAGTTTTCGTTGTAAAAGCCCTTTGTGCGTGAATTCCGGCCGGAAGTACGGTGGAGTTGGCCGTCTTCGCCTTCTTCGTATTCGCCGAAGCCGGAATACATTATTGCAAAGCTTCTGTCACGTTTTTCATGCTTACGGTTATCGTTTTAAATTTTAAAATTTTGGGACTTTATTTTCGTTTTTTGAATATTCCTTGTTATGTATTTCATAAATACCGAATCAAAAATGGTGAATATTTCAAGGGGCCATATTTTTTGTAGGCATGAAATATTTTCAAAATATATATCAAAAATCATTTATTTTTGATTTTATTTCTATAAATAATTCATTTATAAAAAATCAAAATATATAAATTGATATTATTTTAATGAAATAACAAAATGGCTGATTAATTTTATGTCAATTAGCTTTTTTTTGTTGAAATAGTATTTTGATTTGATTATTATAGTTGGATTTCCATATGATTGCATCTATATTCTTTTATCACAATGAGTTATAATTAACACATTATGTTGAATGATGATATTTATTGATTTGGTTTAGAATTTTACTCATAAGATATGAAAATAATTAGATACCAACTTTTATTGTTACTATTCAATAGAAATTGATACGGGTCATTGTTGATCCTGGTATTATTGAATAATTTAGACAATTTAGTATCAATAGAAGATATAACACATATCATATTGCTCTAATGGCTTGTTAGCAAGAACAAACATATAGGCAGCCAATTGAATTATGTTGACAATTATAAAATAGTATTATCTATTATGGTTGTCATCAAATTGAATCATTCAATGATTATAAATCGATTCCATATAGATATCGATGCACTATAAATGGAAATTATGAGTGCAATTAAAGTAAGAATGATTTTATGTTTAAAACCAAGAAGAATATTTGAGATTAATATACTTAGATTACCAGATAATGAGGAATATCATAAATATATTGAATTTATGAGATGTATACATAAACCATGCAGTTTGGTACAATCTTCAAAAGTTAAAAAATATTGAAAATATTATCATGATTATGCATGTTCGTACTCAATATTTCGGTTTCTTTGACAAAGCCATGAAAATCATCCTAGCAAATGATATGCATATTTTCAGTTTTTGATTCTATTTGATCAGCAATCAAATTAAAATAACCATTGATAAGCTTTTTGGTAGATTATTTGGAATATATAGATCACATGCGTCAAAGATCCAATGGAATAATGTCATAAAACCACTTGAATGAATTTCAATTTCGTTCCTTTATTTCGAGTTTTTGGCCAAAAAACTTCAAACTCAACTCCGTTCACACATCAAAAACCTACACTCGAACTACCACGATTTCTTTCAAATGTCAAAAAATCTGTACAGACGATATTGAACTTAATGATCGCAGATATCGAATCTAAAGTTTTAGAGAAATCTATTTTGGAAGTGAAATTGAGAATTTGAGACCGATTCTTATTTCTTTTAATGTATATTTATAATGGGGATCTGATTTAGGAAGATTTCACATCAATTCAGAATTCTCTCTGAACATGTAATAATGATTAAAAATATGCTGCAGAACGTAAATATATTACCAATGAAACATTAGTCGATTTTAACCGAGGATTCATTTTGTGCAAAAATGTAAAATTTTTCTTCGAAATTGTAGCACAAAATGATGATTATAGACTGACCAAATTTAAATAAAATCAGAAAATTGTTAAAAGCTTTCTCTCAAAATTCAATGAATTATGAAAAGCCAACGAGTTTTCGGTCCACTTACAACACTATGGCATAGAAAATCAATAACTTTTGAACTTAAAAATTTCAACCATTCAATTTATTTTTATTGTTTTATTGATGTATAAAATATGAAGAAGAGATTTATCACATAAATATTTTCAGAGTTAGAAAATCGAGTGTTCTCAAATTTACTTTTCAGAACAATGTCAATTTTTTAAAAATGACTTTTCGTCCATTCTGATATAATATTATATGTTTTCTTCCTAAATGGATATTTTTTCTTATAAAAAGTTTCATTTTTATTATGAATTATCGTGAATTTGAGTTCTTTAACAATCACGGAATTTTGGTCGAAAAGGTTATTGCGCGCGGTGCGAATGGACTCATATACTTGGTTCATTCCAACCAGCAGCAGAAGAAATATGTAATTAAGCGATACCCTAAACGTATCTTTAAAGATAAAGATCTTGATAACTTGGTTGCTATAAATAACGACAACCTGGTAAAGATCTATCAATACTATAAATATAACGACCAAGTCTATCTACAAATGGAGTATTGTCCATCGAATTTAGAGCAGTTAATCTTAGAATCAGAGAATATAACACCTGAAGTCCTTAAGAACTATATCATGGACGTCGTAACATGCGTTAAAACATGCCATGATAACGATGTTGCGATATCGGATTTTACTTTGAGCAACTTTTTAATAGACGAACAAGGAAAGATCAAGATCAACTTCTTGAGCCTTAAGCATATCATCCAAGATCTCCATAACTTTACGGGAGTTTGCTTGAAATCGATGAATTATTTCCTTCCTCCTGAAGTTTTGGACTTAACAGACTACGATGAGATGTCATCTGACATATGGTCACTCGGATGCATCCTTTATTTCATGGCGACACATTGTTTACCGTTCGAATCAAAAGATATGAAATTCCTGAAGGAGAAAATCAAAGCCTGTGACTACTCAATCAATTTAGTTGAAGACCAGAATCTGAGAGACATAATTCAGAAGTGTCTTAAAGTTGATCCAATGTCACGTTCAACAGTTAACAATATTCTCAAGATGAGATACTTCGGAAGCATTGGAATGTCTAAGAGCAGAACACGTTTGACTCTTAAGTCCGAATGGCGTAATTCTGTCTGTTATATTAGAAGAAACATGACTTTCATTCAAACACGTGTCAAACGCGTTCTTCCCGTCGTTCCTAATCCCAACCGTTCTAGTGAGACGATGTTCTAAGCCTTTGTTCGTTGTTGTTTTTTTTGTTAAAAATTATTCTGTCTATCAATATATGTAATTTATTATTTGTTCTATGTGTCCATCTCCACTATGTGAATTTAATACCATCGAATTACATATGAAAATTAAATAAACCAAATAAATACTTGAGCTTTAAATTTCTATAAAGTGACATTTCCGTTTAAAATTAAAAATAAATGAATGCTGATAAAGAGATAATCGATGTTTCACTGTTGAAAATCAAATCTATTCATGACATCACTGTGCCGCATGTATTTGAGAATTATTACCAGAACGAAAGGATTATTAAAGAAGTTAATTCTGAAAATTTTTCTGATATTTCCGTAAAATTGATGCAACTGTTCAAAGCCAGTTCAAAATCAGAGCAATATTCAATTCTAGTAGATCTTATCAAATATTTAGAGACAATTCCGTATTCACTCATCAAATTTAAATTAGTTTCGCTCGTTATCGTTGAATACAAAGAAGAATTCAAATTAAACAACTACAACTTGTACGTGAAATTTAGGGAATTGAATGTCTAGAATGTTAATTACTCAGAGGAATTGGACGATTATATAGATATCAAAGAGATCGAAGAAGAAACGCCCGAAATCTATTCTGAAAATGTTCAGAAAATTACAAATGGTGTTAATGTCCATGGTCTATTATCAAAAACATTATCAAATAATTGGATTCAAACATTGAAGTTATTAATCATGTATCAGAAAGACAAGTTTTTAAAATATCAAAATTTTGCTTCTATGGCATTACAAACAGGCAACATAGAGATTGCCAATATTCTTGCCACCAACAGCTTCAGTCTTGATTATTGCTTTAAGGCTGCAATTCAAAGCAATAATGAAGAAATTGTAGATTATCTGCTTCGAAATTACAAATGCGAGAAATTTTCTGAAATTGGATGTTTCAATATCAAACTTTTAGAATTTTTTTCTTAGAAAACAACTTTGAAGTATCTATGGAATCAGTCATCGATCTTTTTGGCCAAATGGCATTCATTGATGGATTGAAGTACTTAAAGAGTTTTGAAATCAAAGAAAATCAAAAATGTTTTGGAATTAAATCAGTTTTCTTTAAAGTCACCAGAAGGGAAAATTATGAAGTTCTTAAAGAATTGATTGATCTTTATCCTAAGTTTGATGCTAAGCTATACTTTACTACAGATCATCCGATCCTTCTTGCAATACAAACGATGATTTCGAATCATTTAAGTTTTACGCCGATCTTGGTTTTATTGATTTTGAAACATCGATTCGAGTTCCGCCATGTTACTTTGATTTGCAATGTACTCCACTGTCTTATGCAATTCAAATGGACCACATGAAAATTGTCAAGTTTTTGCTCGATCACGTCGCAAATCCTAATTTTGTTGCAGATCGACCAAAATCTTTGCATATTTCATCATTGCAGGCATGCATGGAAGTGAAGTCAATTGAATATTTGAAACTCCTTGTTAGTTCTGGTGCTGACATATTCTGACGTTATGATCCAACATTGTATGATTCAGCAAAAGGCGATATTGATAAAATCGAGTATTTGATGGAACTTGGACTTGATCCAAAATTATCAAAAGATAACACACTCTTGATTGCAGCTGCTAAGAATAATCGTATCGATATCCTCAAAAAGTTAGTTTGAATGGGCATTCCACTAGAAAACGAGGCATTAACACAAATCCTTGCTATATGAATATTAAACATTGATTTCAGTCTGCAATTCATGCAGTGTTGAAGTTCTTCAGTATTTTGCAGATATGAAATGTAACTTCAATGCATGTATGCCCAATGAGCATCATGTACACTATACTCCATTCGATTGTGCTTTGTTAAGTTGCAATCTCGAAAACGTGAAATTCATCGAACAACAAGGAGGCGAGTATTCTGATGTTTACTTTGAAAAACATGCTCTTCGACATGGTAGTGCAGAGTTTGTTCAGCACATTTTAGACACAGTCGAAGTTGATGAAGAAAATCTTTACTTTCATGAAGCAGCTTTAGATCCAAAAGGAATCAGATACAGAAACTTCGACCTCGTTTGCAAGAAGCACCCAATTTCAGAATTCGAATCAAGTGGTCAGCTCTGGTTGATGACACAATGCGGTTTGAATCCATCAGAAAGAGGAGATTGCTCTTGTTCTCCTTTGGATTATTTTGTGTATCGTAATAATATTTACGCTGTTAAAACTTTCTATGAACTTCCAAATGTGAATCCGAACTGTTTAACAAAAAGCAACATAACACTTCTTTTTATTGCATCAAGTGATGATATTGCAGAGTATCTTATTAAAAAGAAAAAAGTTAATGTGGGAAAGAGAGTAATAGATGTTGCCAAATCTGAACGAATGAAGAAACTTCTTCTCGACAATGGTGCAAAGGAATAAAATGAAGATATATCACACAGATTTTATGTTTTCATGATAAACTTCTTTGTATTTTCAGTCAAAGTTTATTATATTCGGTAAGTAATAACAACAATCGACATTGATTCAAAGAAAGAAAAATATTCATGTGAATAGAACATCGACGAAAACAAAAGTTTTCTTTGAAAGTAATTGGAAAGAAATGCCACAAAATACAAAAATTGATTGCAAATTCGTCATCACTTCATTCGAGCAAATGCCATCCAAATAGCAAATAATCCCGACAATACTAAACACGATCCAAAACTTAATTGTTGACGTGCAATTAAATCATGAAAAACAAAAAATCAATATCAAACATACATCGGAGAGACCAAATTGAGTAAATATATATGCTAGTGATTTATAATTACTTGATTCATCATAAAGGAAAAATTGTTAAAAGTGCAACGTCTGACAATAATTCAAATGCTTTCATTTTTATTCTTATTTGCGGCCACAAAAGAATTTGTTATTTCGCAGCGAAACTCAACATCTGAGTACAAGATCATGGTGCCCTACAGGGAACGATGGGACGTTGATCCATGGTGGAAGGGAGCAGCAACTGAATTTCGAGATTCGATAAAAAAGATCACAAATGAGACTTTGGAGATTATCGATGACACCAAAAACATCACAGAAAAACTTATCGTCATTGGTCCTACGAAAATTTCACCAGTTTTCTCAATTAAAAATCTCGAATATGAAAAAGATGCATTTGAATACTTCATTAAAGGCTCAAACATATTCATATTGGGCACGAGAAGAGGTGCTACAGCAGCAGTTTTGGATATTATGGAGAAATATGGAAAATGCCGTTTTTATTCATCATGGATGCACATTTATCCACAAGCGGACAAATTTGCTGTTCCTGGTGATATGAGCTTCAAATCCTATGCATTTACTCTATATAGAGAACCTCATACAACAGATTATTTATATAATCAAAAACAATGCTATCGCGGACGCGCGAATGGCGATTGTGGCCTTTGGGGATCATATGGACTCAGTGTTAGTCAATTCGGATGCTGCCACACGTTCCATATATTCATGCCTCCAAGCGAATACCCCATCGACAAATACCCCGAGCAGTGGTCTTATCAGCCTAATTATGGACGTCATTATGGCGCTCCTTGTTTGTCAAATGAGCAAACATATCAAATCGTTTTGAAGAACGTCATGAAAATAATTGAAGATCGCAAACAGCCATATTACGTCGAAGTCAGTCAACTTGACAATGGAATGGTTTGCTTTTGCGAAAGATGTATGGAGAAATATCACAAATATGGAGATTCGCATGCAGGTGTTCTTGTCGAATTTTTGAACCGAATTGCTGAAGAAGTTGCCAAAAAGTATGATAATGTATACATTAGGACGCTTGCATTCGGTCCAACACTGAAGCCTCCCGAGGGAATCAAAGTTCATAAAAATGTTGCGATAAGAGTTGCTCCGATTGAGATTGATCTCATGCATCCTTTCGAAAATTCCTATACCAAAATCAATAAGCAGTTCCTCAAGTATCTTAAGAAGTGGTCAAGTATCACTTCCCATCTTGCTATATGGGACTATACAATCAACTTCATTAATCCACTTGGTTTCCATCCGAATTATCATGTTATTGCTCCAAATCTTAAGTCATATGCAAAATATAACATGAAACATTATCTCGGACAAGGAATAGATGGTTTTGCTGTTCAAAACGGCTCTTGGATCCTTATGTATCACGCTGATATGTCTGAATACAAAGACTATTTCGTCCAGAAGCTGTTATGGAATCCACTTGAAAACGCAGAGTGGATCAAAGATGATTTCTTGTATGGATATTATGGTCCTTCGGCAGCTCCATATGTCAAACAAATTTTGGACGAAGTCGAATTCATGATGATGCATGATTACGAAAATGTTTCATTCATTGGTTGCCATTATGGCCCAAAGCCACCATTCCTTCCTGATGAATACATTGATCATGCTAAAAGACTATGGGAGAAGGCAATTCTTGCATCAAAGAAAGACAATAATCCTGTTTTTACTTTCAATTGCGAAATGAGTCAATTGGGTTCTCTTTATGCACATTTCATGCAAAATTCAGGTTTTGAAATGCATCCATATCTTAAAGAAAATGTAATCGACACTGGTGCACCAAAAGATGTGAAAGATTCTGCAGAGAAAATTCTCGCGAGATGTCCAGAGCTTCCAAAAGTCAACGAAATAACAAAAGGAATTTGCATATTCCGTGGAAATCGGATGAATGAACAATCACTAAGGAAGCTTATATCAGGATTTGCTTATGATGTTCCTGCAACAATAATTCAGTCCGGTCCAATCAAAGCTTCTTCTGCTGAAAAAGTTTATTACGGAAGGGTGACTTCATTATCGAAGAATAATGTTGAATTTTTATATACTGATGAAGGCATTGATCATTTTTACACAGATTCTTCAAAGTTTGATGCACATCCAGGAATAGAATATTCCTTAAATCAATCGATTTCCACATCTACAGTATATCGATATGAAGATTCTGCAAAGGTTTTAACGAGAACTTACTCTGTTTCATCATCTTCTCTCAGTGTTAATTTTAATATTGTTATGAAACATAATTCAACTCCTCAAAGATCAGTAATCCCAATGTGCTTCAATTTAGGCTCTGCAACGCACATTGCATATAAAATAGGTAACAAATGGTCAGATCTTCAGTTACAAAATAACATGGAAGTTAATTATATCGGCAAGAAACTTTCTTCAACAGATTCACAAATTACAATAATGGATGTTGATTCAAAGAAAGGAGTAGATATTAGTATTCCGAATAATATCGATTTCTTCTTCATTCGTGTGAATAGAACATCGAAGAAAACAAAAGTTTTCTTTGTAAGTAATTGGAAAGATTCGCTGCAAAATACAAAAATCGATCATAAATTTGTCGTCACTCCATACGAACAAATTCCAAATGCACCACAAATAGCAAAGAAGCCTGACAATACTAAACACGATTCAAAACTCAAATATGGACGTGCAAAAGGTGATCAAATTGTTATTCCTTCATATTTCATTTCATATAAGAATGATACTAAGCATTTCCTTTCAGGAGACGTGGATTCGCCAACTGGAATGACAATGAAAATCTACCAAAAGTCAGGCTATGCATTCTGGTGGGAGCCACAAAGCACAAATCCATATGTCATCTTCACAGACAAAACATACAATGTCACATTCAATTTGAAGTGTGAAGAAAAAGGAGAAGATCCTAAAAAGTCCAGTGGATTCTATGGCTATGAATACAAAAAAGGAACACACCACCACTTTGTTAATAATGATTCATTCAATGGAAGTCAGTACCGCATGTTCGGTCTCGAGTGGTATGTTCAGGAAGGATCAGGAGGATATGTCGGCAATCGAGAGGATTGCAAATATCTTAATTTTGAGTCTGCAGTTTTCACTGTTCCTGAAAACATCAATGATTCATATACTCCAAAGTCGTGGCCAGAAGAAGATCTCCCAAAGATGGAAGAGGTCCGATGGGAAGATTATTCTCATGAATATTGGACTCCAGAGATCCCTCCAAGATTATATATTGGTGCATTCGTGATTTTAGGACTCACAATCATTGCAATTATTTCGATAACCATTGCAATTTTTGTTCAGAAGTTCTGCCATAAGAAAGAAAACGATCCATAAAATCGCCATGAATCGACATATTCATTAACATAGTTTATCTTAAACTAATTATGCATAGACAGTATCTTGCTTTAATTATAAAAAACAATTTCCATATCACTTTGATTATATAATTATCATCAATTTTTTAAATATTTTCCAACAGTTATTAATGTAGAGAAAGATTCCCTAATAAATAGGTGAAAAATGCGATTTCAATTTGACTCATTCTATTGAATGAAATATTGACTGCAGATGAATACTGTTTATAAATCAGTTGTAATGGTTTCTCAAACACTTATATATATCGCGATGCTACGGTGACATGTGACATGCTATTTTTTTCAATTAAAAGGGGTTAATTATTATATGTAGTTGGAATATTAATACTTATTTATCTTCTATATAATATAGTTATGAAACAGAACTCTGCTTCTCGAAGATCAGCAATCACAAAGTGCTTCAATAAATAGTTAATATAAACTATTCAATCAATGTTGAGTTCTTCAATTACAATAAAATAAAAGATATTCATGATTGATGAGACGCAAAAAGATTAAGCTGCGAAAATATTGATAAATTCTCGCGCATTTCATTTTCAATCGCTTTCATGTGATATCCGAGATAGGATTGAATAACAGCGTTTATACTCATATTTCAGTGATGCATTAATTTACTTGACAAAATCACATAAACGAAGAACCAAAAACCACAAAAGATTTATCTATTGAGCGAATGCTGAAGTCATAGATTTTATTCATTGTTTATAATAAAATCTGTTCATAAATATTTTTTGACATGTAATTTTATTTTTGACACATAAATGATATATCTGTCATGTAAAATATAATTGACACGTAAAATATTGATAAAATCATTTCTGACGTGTAAATAAATCAAAAATGGGTAAATCGATTTTTGATAACATAGTGAGGGAAAAGGTGAAGTATAAGTATATTACTGACACAGATATTTCGCTGCCTTTCAGAAAAATCAACAAAATCTGCGAAATGCTGTGGAGTATTGATCTTAATAAAACATGATGTTCTCCATTATATATATGAGGATGATGTTGATGGATTAATGACTTTTCTCACTAAATACAACAATATCAATTGGGAAGTTAAATTCAGAGTTCCAGGGAATCTCGGAATGTTAGATTGCGCTTGTAAATTCAATTCAGAGAAAGTTTTCAGATATTTCCTTGTAAATGGACTAAAACTAACAGAAGATACAAGGAGAGTTGCAGTTGAAGGCGGAAATATCGAAATAATGAAAATTTTAGCGAAGCAAGAAATAAGTTTCAACGATTGTTTAGTTTATGCGATAAGAGGTCATCTTTCAAAGATTCTTTAATGATTTTCATAGATATGACAATTAGGTGCCAAAAGATGCCCTATTTTGAAAGAAAAAAACAAATAAAAATATTCGTGCTTTAGTGGAAAATGCGGTTTAAGGGGCGACTAATTCGAGATGCAAACTATTCAAAATCGGGTTGAAAAGCCGCATTATATTTTTAACTATGTTCATTCGAAAAAGTTGTAATATATATAAATAGTCATTACATCTTTTTTACTATAAAATTGCCGTTAATATTTTTTTAAAATACTATGCATTCATAATGATTTTCAAAATCATTATCTTCAGCTGTCACTTTTCATGTAAGTTGCCCCTTAATGTTTTATAAAATCATGAATAACTCCTGAAAAGTTCAACTTCGATCATTCTATTGAATATCTTATTGACTGCAAATGAAAAGCATTTGTAATTAAGTTGAGATGGTTTCTCAAACACTTGTATATCGTGATGCTATGATGTCATTTAATACACTATTGTTTCCGGAAAATATTGAGAAATTACACCTTTTCCCGGCCAATACACATTCTTTAGTTGGAACATTATATCTTATTTATCTCCTATATAATATAGTTAAGTAGTATATGATTGGGGGTTAGTTGCCAATTTTTGTAACTCTATATATAGTGGGGACAATAACTAATATATATAGTGGGAAAAACTAAGTTAATTTTAAATTTTATTTATTTTTATTCTTACATAAACAGCGGACAATGTCGAATATAAAATGTGACAAAATAGATGAAAGAGTGATTGAAGACGGAGTTCCTGTTTATATTTTAAGATTTAAAGGTAAACAATATTATAGAATGATAAATCCTGAGTACATAAAGCATATATTTATTAAAGAAGATTGTGAGGTATTAAACGCCGAAGACTATGAAAACTCTAAATCAATAATTTGTTATAAATATATTGGAAATGATGAAAGATGTAAAGATAAAGATAAAATTTATACAGTAAGATATAATGAATGGAAAAATGACAAAATAAGAAAGCATTTTGGAGATTTTGGAAATAAAACATCATATTTTAAATCAAGTATTTATGAAACCATTCGTATGAATAGGTTAATGTATGAGTCATAAATGAATTATATTTTTGGATGTTAGTGGAGAAAAAACTAAGTTAATTTTTTAATAAGTAAAAAAAAGCAACTACATATAGATGGTAACGATTCAGCCTGAGCTAATGAATAAATACATCAAAAAGTCAATAAAAGTCATTGATAAACAAGAAAATGAAAACCACACCATACGTCAACGATTAGGTCATGGTCTAAATCCTGAATGGGTTAAAGAACAATTTAGAAAACAAAACTGTGAATTAATATCTGAATATGAAAATTTTAATTCGGAAATGATATATAAATATGATGGTAAGATGTACATAACAACATGGAAGAGATTCCAAAAAGAAAATTATGAACATAAACGACTAAAACTATCTGAAAATGATATTAAAGTAATAGATGAACCCAAAGAAGATGGAATTAGTATTTATTGTTATAAAAAAGCAAAGGGTAAGAATGGAATGGTAAACAGAAAAGTTTTAAATCCTGATTACATAAAACATCAATTTATTAAAGAAGACTGTGAGGTATTGAATGCTGAAGACTATGAAAACACAAAGACTAAATTAAAATATAAATATATTGGTAATGACGAAAGATGTAAAAATAAAGATAAAATTTATTTAATTTCATATAACAATTGGCATTCATTAGGTATTAGAAAACATTTTAAAGAATATGGTAAGTGTAAATCCTTTTTCAAGGCGCAAATCGCCGAGGTCAACGACCATATTGAATAATTTCAAGGACTCAAGGCTACGCCAGGATGGACCGATGTCCCTGAGCCCCTTTGGGGCAAACAAAGTCCAGAGCCCTGTGAATCAAGGACCCACAAGTTTTAAAATTTCGAGTGCTAACTTGATTATGATATAATATACTTATTGTTTTTAATATAATTAATGAAAAAAATTTGCCCCGTTTATTTTTTTGTTAGACCCTAACATGAAAATTTTCTAAAATTTTTCCATGGTCACAATTAGAAAATAGTACTATGTATCATTTAATACTGCAATTATTTGATTTATTGTATCTTCAATCACATTTATTCTTTTTGTTAAATCTTCTATCTTCATTAATGCTGTCACTCTTGACTGAGGAATAGATTTTAAACTTACTACACCCTTTATTTTTATAATTTTGAAACCCTCAATTTTAAACATTTTATTTAACTTACAGGTTGTGTTTTCTTCGAATATATTCTTATTGCTAGCATAGTATTCATTAAAATCATCAACAGATTTAAATATCGTTGATTCAGTAACTGGTTTTATTACTTTAATTTTTGTTTCATTTTGTTCTGGTTCGATTAGGCTTGTTTCTTCTTCATCTTTTTCGATTATTTTTAAAGTTGGTTTCATTTCATACTAATAAAAAAGATAATACATCAACATAAATTAGTTTTTTAATTATTATAAAATAATGGGAGCGGGCTTTTTTAAGAAGCTATGGGATGGAATTAAGAAAACTGGAAGATGGGTTTATAATAAAGTAATAAAACCTGTTGCTAAAGTTATTGCGCCAGTAGCGAAAACAGTTGGTACAGCAATCGGTGGAATATTTGGAGCAAAAGCAGGGAACCCAATGATGGGGGCACAGGTTGGAAACGCAATTGGTGGAGTAGTTGAAGGATTAGTGAAGTGATACTGATTTTATTTTCGAAACTGGAAATTAACGTTAATTTTAAAATAATTTTATTTTTTAATTCTTAAGTAAACATGTCAACAATGAACAACTTCAAGGTCATTCATGAATCCATCAGTGATGATTACGAATGGATCCAATATAACTCACAGTTACGAATCATTCATTCTATCAAAGATGATTACTTCCAGATGCAATCAATACTTAAGGCTTGTAATGCTCCTGATAATAAGAAAGCTGCCGATTGGTTTGAAAATCAGAGCACTAAAGAACTTTTACACGAAATTTTGCTAGGTCGGGAAAAAGCGACCTTGAAAAAACCTTATGAAAACAGACAAAATTTGCCTATCGGATTAAGAGGTTATTATATTCATCGACTTCTCGTTAATGTTGTAGCAATGTGGGCTTCACCTCGTTATGCTTGGTATATAATGATAATTTTAGATGACATTATCACAAAAGAGAGGGAAGAAATGCAAAAAGTCGTTGAAACCAAGAATGATGAAATAAAGGAAAGAATTCCTCGATCAGTTCCATCAAATAAGGAAAAGAGCTATAAATATATGATATATACTGAAAATGTTGAAGATCCAGATATGATATTATTAAATTTAGTAAGAAGAAACAGAAGAACTTTTTCAGCAATTGCTAAAATCAAATCATCCGATAAATGTTGGTTCTATCGTGAAAATTTACCTGTTGCAATGACTCCGAACGAAGATGTAAAAGATATAGTAAGAAATACATTTCCAGGCTCTGAATATGATATAAAGGGAACGACTATTTTAATTTATAAAGAACATCTTCCAAAATTACATGCAAAAATAAGTGAATACTTTGATTCATTCAGAGAACAAAAATAAATTATATATTTTTATTTCAATATTGGAGTTAATCTATTAATGACTTCTCCACTTTTATTTAATACCTGTTTAACCTTTTGATCATGTTGTGGTGATATTGAAATTGCCACATCACTGATTGCTTCAGTATGAGGAAGTATTTTATCCTTCACAAAATTAACTCCTTTTTTGATTCCATCCCATGATTTAACGGCTACACGCTTTATTTTATCCCATAACTTCTTAAAAAAGCCCGCTCCCATTATTTTTATAATAATTAAAAATTTGATTTTATAATTCAAATATTATTTTTTATTTATGCATAAATGACGACAAACTATTTGATCCCAAACACTAAACCAATAAATGGAAACGTGTTTCAATCATTTGAAAAGATTAATGAGGTCTTCGCTAAAAATGATGGTAGAAGATATTACAGAGAACTTGAAAACTCATGCTTCGATTCTGATGCCCCTTATGATTACACAAAACAAACATACATAAAACGTAGGGTAAGAGCCACTATTGAATCCGATAAAACCTTTACATGTGATGATGATTTTAAATGCATGAGATTATTCATTGGTTATAGATCAAGTAATCAAAACATGCGTCAATTAGAGGTTGAAACGGAAAGAGGAGACACTGGATATTTACAAATGGAAATGTCACGTGAATCATATGCATATGCAACATATAAACCAAAGTCAGAGAGGAAGGTTAGAAAGTTCACACATTCATTATACAATAACGTTCAAAAATATGATAATTCAGTTGCGGGTAAATATTTTAACCCATCAGAGACATTCACAACTGCTAACTCTTCTACAGATATTGAATTTGATTTAATTATTCCAGTTAATGATTTATTAGCATTTCAAGCATTCGATGATTATCCAAAAACATTTGGTGACATTATTCTTAAATATTATATTGATAAAGACTCATTAGTTTTCTGCCAAGTTGATCCATTACGTGTTGCTGATTTACAAAATTATGTTTATGAAAAAATTACTAATGAAAATTATGCAAAGATTCTAGAAAAATCATTTAAATACGATAGGAAATTCACTCAAATAGGTATGTCTGCGAATTTGATTACTAATATTGCAGCGACGACAGCGGAACCAACAATTTCAAAAGTTAAATTACGTTGCACAAATTTGGTTGTTTTGGAAGATAAAGCAATAATTCCAGGTTATGGATTAACTGAGGAATCAATAAGAGCGATACCTAAACTATTTACATCACAAGATCCATATTTCATACCAGCCCAGCAAATAGACGTTAGGAGCTTAAATAATGGATGTGTTTCAGCTGATGGAATAACTTCTAATTTCACTTATGCACTTCATAATGTGACAGACATAGTTTTAGCATTCCCGAAGTCACCACTTCAAGGAACAGTTTTAGAAAATCCAATGTTGCGTGGTGTTCAGGTTACAGTTGATGGCAGAAATTATCCAGAAAAGGATATGATGACAGTTGGTGATATATTCTTCACTCGAATGTTGCAAGCTTCAGATTTAGATGGAATTCATGAATGCACTGAAGAATATGAGGATTCATTAACTAGACCATTAAATGCAGATGATGGCACACCATTAGCGAGAACATGGAAAGATCAAACTTCTTTCTTATGCACAATTCCAACTCAGAGACACGGTGCAGGTATATTCTTTGATGGTATCGAGACCGGAAACACAAGCGTAACGGTTGCTCTTAAAGCATTTCCAATTTATCAAGGTGCTAATGATACTTATTGCTCAAAGGTTACTACACCACCTCAGTTCTGGTTCACACGTACAACATATTGGAGTTGGGACCCACAAAATGGGTTAAAGTATCATAAAACAGGATGTCCACCACAGTTTAAGAGTCAATACGATATAGATAATGATTTATAAGGAAATATATTATTTTTGTAAATATAAAATGACTAAGAATCCCGAACTTAATGATGTCTATAATGAATACATTAATGATATAATCAAAGAAGAACTAAATAAAAATAAAGGTTCCTTATCTAAAGAAGTTTTGAGCAAAATACCATATTCAAACGTATATTATAACTCCATCACTGCTGCAATAGGTAAACAATTTAAGGGTAAAACTTTATCTATCATTAAAGAGATCATTATCATCTCTAACACATCCCCATATTCTCATGTGTTAATATATATAAATAGAAATGGTAGCGAATGTGATGACACTTTTGAATCATTAAAACACCTCATTCATATCCCAATCATATATTTATCACATGATGAAGCAGAAGATTATTTAAAGAAATTAATAATGTATAAAGAATTATATAATACAATCAAGAAAGATAATTTAGAAGATAAAATAGTTGATGAACAAAGAGATGATTTGTTTGAAACATTATTTATTAATGATTTCAGTCGTGAATTCCTTCATACTTTGGTCTTCCTTGATGATGCTGTAAAATCAAAATTAATCAGTAATGAAAAATCATATTTTAATCAACTCTTAACACAATGTCGACATATTCAATGCTCATTCTTTATGGCTGTTCAATATTTTAAAGCCCTCTCGCCGGATATATGACTCAATTGCTAAGTCTTGGAAAGATAGATAACAATCACGACATGGTTCAATTCAATCAATCTATCATTTTTTTTGCTTTTTAAAATATTTTCTTTCAAATCATTTTTTTTATTATATATTGTCATTATTAACATCAAAATATAACATGTATTAGCATGCACTTCATGCACACCTATTGTGTTAAATTAAATTTGGCACTGAATCATAAATTCTTTCATGGTATACTCGACAACGAATGTGAATCGTTAAACCTGATTATGCGAATTTGATGACCCTAAACATGAGCAACTTGACCAAGGAAATGTGTCAACCAATCAGGTACAATCATGAGGTTGGCTTCGGATAAAATATGTCGAAAATTTGAAACAAAAATGCAAAAAATGATGGATTGATTGAATTGAACCATGTCGTGATTGTTATCTATCTTTCCAAGACTTAGCAATTGAGTCATATGTCCGGCGAGAGCTTCTCATTTTATTTTAGGTATTTAATCACCAGCATGGATTGGGCTCTCTGAAATTTCTTGAATATTATATATGGACTACTGTCACCTATGGGGATGCCGCAAAATGAAAATTCCACTCAGTTTTTAGACGAATTACTCAATATCAAGCAAAACAAATTTTAGGTTTTTACAATTTCAGAGCATTTTCCTCTAATTCTTTGGCTGTCCACACTTTGGTTTTTGAGTTCAAAATTTTCCTCCAGAATTGCTATCAGCAACATGTTGTAATATGGATTTTGAACAAATTAAGCTTTTTTGAACGTTAGATCCTGAGAAATTTTCAAGCAACGATATGAAGGAAAAAAGTGAGAAAAATGCTCATTTTTTCATCAAAAGTCTTATTTTCCAGATCCGAGGTGCTCATTCGCTTGAGACGTTATAGAGGAAAGTATGTATGAAAAACAGCTACGAGAAATTTTTTTGTATCTTGAGAAAAAGTAACTTTATAAGCACGCTTTGAGTAGTTTACATCAATAAGGTTAGTTCCTGTCTGTCCTTTAAAAATTATTAAAAATTTAAATTGTTATTTCTTGTTGTCATTATCACAGAAATGTTTGACTAGAATACTGTTGCATGTATAACTAAACTAGGATAGAATTTTATTAAATCAAGATAAATTATTTTTTTCCGATACATAAACATCATATTTGAAAATGTAGAAAACAGAGCTCATGGCTGAGCGAGCTTCGGCATTGGAGCTCCGTTTGGTAACTTTGTTACTGAAAACAACGGCTTAAAGAAGTTGTGCTTCATTAACTGCGCTGCTGTCGGTCTCTTGCTTGGGTTGTAAACGAAGATTGACTTTAACAAGTCAATGAGCAATGGATCGCATTTGTATGGAAGAATTATAGAAATGTCTGCAATCCTTTCTTCCATTGGGAAAGGAATAGGATGGGGAAAACTTTGGTCTTCTTCTTGTATTGGTTCTCCAAGAACTTTAACAATCATTTCCATTTGATCTGTATCGTTTGTTCCTGGAAACATCTGAATATTGTTGAGGACCATCTCTGCGATGACGCATCCTGCGGCCCAGATATCAATTTCTGTTGAATACGTTCTATTTCCGAGCAATAATTCTGGTGCTCTGTAATTTAATGAACCAACTTCAGGAACAGAGTTTCTATCGTTCAAAATGAACTTAGCTGAACCAAAATCACAGATTTTAACATCTCCGTGTAAAGGATTAACCAAAATATTTTCCGGTTTTATGTCTCTGTGTGCGATTCCGAGAGCGTGGAGGTCTCTCAGACCGGCCAAGATCTGATAAGAGTACAATTTATGAAGAATATAATCGAAATTCGATGAGAAAAACCTTGATTCTTTGATACAATGCCTTAAAGACATCGGCAAGAACTCGGTGACTAGGAAAAGATAAGTATTATCTGTTCTGCTCTCTTTTTCCGTGTAGTAATCGAGTAATGACAAGCAATATTTCGATTTTAACGATTTTAATACTTCAAGTTCGCGGTTCTTGAAATGTGGGTTCTGAAAGACTTTCTTCACTGCTACAATATTTCCAGATTGCGATATTGACTGGAAAACAGTTCCAAATGCGCCCGAGCCAATATGCTGAACAACGCGGTACTTAAATTTCGGCGGCTGTAATTCGTTTGCTTTTGGAATCTCATGAATCGCTGTGTTTGTCTTCTGTAATGGAGGCTTCATCATCTTTTTAGTTTTTTGAATGTCAGAAATTCTTATCGTTCAATTTTTTTGAAAATTTTAATAATCTTTCGTTAAATTACATTTTAAGTTTGTTGGGTATAATAAAGAGTAATGAAAAAGTGATGGATTTACATGGCAAATGTATTTCATTTTGACATGTAAAATTGGTTGATTTATAAAGTATACATTTGCTAATTATTTATAAGTTCAATAAAACTTGTTATAGCATCTGCAAATCTTATTAGAGAATCTATCAAGCTTGTTAAAGCATTTATTAAGCTTGTTAGAGCGTCTATCAAGCTTAATAGAACACCCTTTGTTAAAATGGCAGACTTTACATGTCAAAACATATTTATAACTGTCATGTAAACATGTCACTTTTCATACCTCTTTATTATACCCTACAAATTGCATTCTAAGTATAGTTAAATTTGAATCTAACGATGAAATCATAAATTTCATGAAATTATTATCGGAAATGTTAAATACAGTATATATTGCCGAAAATCTTGGAGTATTGAAAATATTAAGAGAGTCATGAAAATTTGCAACTTTAATAATTATTTTATTTTGATCTATGTCATTAATAGAGCATATGAGTTGATTAAAGAATTGAAGAGGAGTACTCAATAATATTCACAATGTTTTCGATTTTTGAGGTGGTTTTCAAAATATAATATATAAAAACTGCGGTTCTAATATTTCATTTAACTTTTATATTCAAAGCCTGAAGCTTTATCTATAGTTGTAATATTGTATAATAAACATATTTATAGATGTATTTCAATCATAACTATTTTATATTGATGATATTTTCTACATAATCTTTTTTTCTAATGCCAAACAAATGTATTGCTATCATATCATTGATATTCACTATAAAATCAATGAACGTAGGATTGTATTTTTGCGATCCTATTTTTTTGCATTTTCATACCACATCCATTAAATAGAACCTAAATGCATCAAAAAATCAAAATTCTGTCAATGAATTTAATCAAATTTAAGACCAATTAGTTTTAAAATATGATAATTTAAAACAATATCTTATGGAGATTTTAAATATTATAGAATGACAAAAATAAATTTTCGATCGATTTTTTCCATTTTTGTAATCACCATATGATATAGCATTCAATTTTATCATAAAAACGATTCCTTGTTTTTCTCGCAAAATTTGGAATTGATCGAATTTGACATGTTTTCCACCTTTTACATACTCTATATATGTGATGACTGTGATAAAATTTTCAAATAATGATGTCAAAACAATGAGTATTTTTTCTTATTGATTTAATCACTCCATAACATATAATTTCTGAATTTCTTGTCAAATTTAGTTTTTGTACATTTATTGATCGAAGAAAAATTTTATAATGCAATTTTAAGCCTGATAACTTTGATTATAGGTTTTGTACATTGTGTAAATCAGATTTCCAACAGAAATATTTTGATTTCGTATATTTTGATCCAAAATTGAATCGTTTTTGTTGTTTTGTTTTCTCCTTTTTTTACTGCATCAAAAAATACTGTATTTTGGCAAAGAAACAGTATCTGCATCGTTATACACATGGATAACATTACGATGAAAGAATAAAAAAAAATCAAAAACGAAAAATTACTGAGATTCCTTTGTTCTTCATGGAATAACTTATTCAATGGCAGCTATCAGCAGAGCAACGGAAATGGCCAAATTGATGATTGCAGAATGTATTGAATGCATAGTCACAATAAACATAAATTTTGACATTCTTTTCACTAATGAATTGACTCAAGATACTGTTAGTTATATCTTCTTCACCAAAAAATATATAATAATATTTGAATTATTTGGGAGTGAATCTGCAAAAAGATCAATATTTCCATGAATGTTGATAATTTTGAGATTATTGCAATTGAAGAAAGATTTCTTTCCTATTGTTAGTAATTCATTAACCGAAGTAGATAAGAATGTTATATTTTCCAGAGATGAGCAATTTTGGAATGAACTGATTCCGATGTATTCGATTTGAGGACCGAAATTTATTGAAGATAGAGAAGAATAATACGAAAATGAAAAGTTTCTGATTGATGTAATTTTTTCGCCAATATTGAACTCATTCAACGAAGAACATCCATAGAATAAATAATTTGATATGATTGATAATGAATTTGACAATGAAATATTTGTCACATTGATACAATATATGAATGAACCATTTCCAATTTTGGTCAAAGATTGAGGTAATATTATATTATTTATACTTGCGTGTCCTTCAAATGAATAGTGACCAATTGATGTTAATCAACTGTTATCTATATATGTTGTTGATGAGAGGTTAATACATAACTTGAACGCACAATTTCCAATAGTTTTGCATGAAGATGGAATTCTAATCGTATTCAATGATCGGCAATTAATGAATGCCATATCTCCAATAGAATCAAGCGATGATTCTTCAATAAATGAAACAAATTCAATGTTCAAATTAGAAAAGACATTATTTTGTAATATTCTCAATTTGTTTGGAATGTTGATAGTATTCAAAGAGAAGTAATCAACAAATGAAGCGTTGTTAATTTAGAGTCATCTTCAATATCAATATTTACCAAATTGAGACATCCATAGAAACAGTTTTCTCCACTAGTTGTGCAATTAGAAGGAATATTGATGTGTTTCAGATTTGTGCAGTTCTTGAATGTATTGTCTCCAAGATTTACCAATGAGCAATATTTTCCAAAGTTTACACTATTAAGATTAGAACATCCTTCAAATACTGAAATAGATTCAAGATTTATTTTGGAATTGTCTGGAAAATTAGCCGATTCAAGAGAAATGCAATTATAGAATGCTTGAGAGCCAATAATATTACAAGATGATGGAATTGTAATCTGAATTAACTTACAGCAGTTGAAAAATGAAAAATCTCTTATTTCTTCGAGATTTGAATTTAGAGTAAATGTGATTGCTTCAATATTTAGGTTTTTGAACAAAGAAGTATTGATGATCCTCAATTCATTAGGAACTGAAAACTGCTTCAATGAAACACATCCATCAAAAACTAAAATCTCAATAATTCGAAGATCCGAGCTATAATAGATTTCGATAACAGACAATTTAACGCAACCAGAAAAGCAATGTTATCCAATTGAAATACAGTTAAATGTGATTTTTATGTATTCCATGCTAATGCAGTTAGAAAACGTATATGGATCAAGAGATGTCATTTCGATATGGTGAAGGAAAACTATTGATGAAAGTGATGGAAATTGAGAAAACAAAAAACTTCTATTCAAAATACACTTGCAGTTATCTGAAAAGATGGTTCTACGAAGAGATTGTGAGGAAGAAAATGTTGAATACTCAATTGAATCCAGTTCCGTATGTATGATAATACTCTCAAGATTTGTTAGATGTGAAATTTAATCTGCATCAATATGTGAAAGTTGGCAACCATCTGTGAAATTTAATTCCTTCAATTTGAAGCAAGTTGAAAATGCTTTCAAATTAATATTGGTAACTGATTGTTCGATTGTCTCATTTTCACGCCCTGGAGGACACATGACAAGAACAAATCCATTTTTGCTATAAACAATTCCATCTATATCTTTGTAATTAGTGTTTGAACTTTCAACTCGAACTTCAATCAATTTTGAGCAATTATAAAACAATTCTGGATCAATTTGGACAATGCTTCCTGGTATAGTTACTGTTATAAGAGAATGACAGTCTCTCCAATCACTGGCTCCAAAACGCGTCAACTTGGATCCACTTTCGAATGTTATTGAATTAAGATTAAAATGTTCTGTCCAAATTCCTGGCATAAGAGTTGTTACAGAATTTGGAATTCTTATGTATTTAATATTTGTCCGATAAAATGCATTCTGCCAAATTTCTGTCAGCGATGTTCCATCTGAAAACTGAACACTTATTAATTGTGCACAACCATAAAATGCTTCTTCTTCTATTTTAAGAACATTCTTCGGGATGATAATTTCCTTGATGAATGTGTATTTAAATATCTGCTTTGGAATTATTGACAATGGGCAATTGATATCAAATATAAGGTTTTGGATAGCGGATTTACAAAAACAACCTTCGTCCATTTCAATTAGATTGATTCCAAACCTGACTTCGATGCAATTTGCAAATTGAAATGCGGTTTTTGAAGTATTTTGTGGACCTCCACCAAGGAAAATTGGAAATACTACTGAAGAGTGTGTGAAAGCTTTACTTTTAATAATTTTTAGAGATTCAGGAAAAGTGATGTTCGAAATCTCATTTGAATCTTGAAATGCACTCTCACCAATTGATTCCAGATTTCCTAAAATTGTGAAGCTTTGTTAATACAGAGAAACAGAATGAACCGATTTCTTTGTATGTTTCAATTAAATTAACAACTTCAATTCCGCCAACATTGCAATGTTTTTTTTGAAGATTATAGATAACTTCATCTTCCACATAAAAATTTTTATTTCCGCTTTCAACTTCGATCGATGTTAAGTTAATTTGGTTTTGGAGAATGCTGCTTACGATTTTTGTCAGTCACAATGAATATATTTCCACACCAATGTGAATTATATTGATGATATATTCAAGTAAATAGATAACTTGAATTAAAAGAAAACTTCAACATATATTCTTTAGAATTGTTTTGAAAATATCATCAAAATTATGAATTATTATAAACAAAAATAATGATTTAATTTGATTTTAACTATTATATATATTTCTCACAGAAAAACTATATAAATTATCTTGAAATTTTGAAATTCAATATTGATAATTTGTTATTTGTTTATCATTTATTACATTTCTGTCATAAATATATTGCGATGCTATTACCGTGACTCAGCAACGTTATTCTCATGGAATGAAGTGTGAATACAAAGATACTTTTAAAGAGCAAATTAATAGAGGTTCATTTTCGAGCAGACTCAATATATCACCTTCATTTCGATATCCAATCAAATTATTGGTATAATACTTTAAAGTATTCAATGCAGAAGAGATGTGAACTTTTTTGGGTCAATATTTTGATACTGAAGAATTTTTATCTCTTTACAGTAGAGATTGTGATCGACATTGAACCATAAATAGCTCTCAGATTCTTACAAAAAGTGCAGAAATCATTAATACACTTTATTGCTAATATCATAGCACCGATAAAATTACCATAGCTCTCATTATTGCTGAATATTTTCAAAATGATTTGGTCCCTCATTTAGGTTTTATTTTTCTTCTCCAGTTCTCCCATACTATGTTTATATAATAGAATAATGCTACATAATATAAATATGAAGTATTTTTGAAAGATTTCATATAGAAGTCTTTGAAGTGAAGATAATATAATTAATTTGACATGTAAACAGTTTTCTGTCATAAAAAACAATGCCCATCAGTATTCGCCGTGTTAAAATCGACGATATCACAGATATGCAGCAGACAAATTTGCACTGCCTCCCAGAAAACTACCAACTGTGGTTTTGGCTCTATCACTATCTTGTTGCGCCACAAGCAACGCATGTTACTATAAACTGCAGAGGCCAGTTAATTGGCTATGTCCTCGCGAAGACAGAAGAGGAGAAGAAGGGAACCATCGGTCAAGTTACATCTGTTGCCGTTTATAATGGTTTCAGAAAATTAGGATTGGCTTCAAATCTCTTAAATGACACACAAATACAACTCAAAGCGTGTTTCAATGCGAAATCAGTTACATTAAACGTTAGAGAAACAAATAGAGGTGGACATATCTTATATATGCACAAAATGCAGTATAAGATGGAGAAATCGGAATCGAATTACTATGCTGATGGTGAAGCTGGATGGTTGCTGCGGTATACTTTCCCTGTTGATCCAGAAGAAGAAAAACGAAATATTTCGAAACCATTGAAATGGAATAAGAACCAAGGAAAACGATAGATTCTATTTTATCTACTCTAGATTAATAAATAATGTCGATTATATAAAAAAATTTCAACAATTAATTATATAACACAAAATAACAAACAATTGTTTAATATTGATTCATAAGTCTCTTAATTCTTGATCCGAATGATGTATGTGATTCTATTGGTCTTTCATCTTTCTTGTTCAAAAGCATTTCAAGTTTTTGACGTGCTGAAGGTTCTTCCAATGGTTTCGGTGGCTTTGTGATGTCATCGAAGCGAGATCTCTGTCTACCATTTCGAAGACTGTTGGCTTTTTCGTAAAATTCATCCGAGATCTTCGAATATGGATTCAAAGGCATTAAATCATCTTCATTTGCAGCTCTTAGTTTCGGAGAATCATGTTTTGATACACTTTGAGCTCTCCTTGAATCTCTCTGATGTCTCTTTTGATCATAATCTTTTTCAGGAACTCTCATTCTGTGGTGATCATCATTCCTTAAATCAATTTTCTGGTTTCTTTGATGATGATGTCTGCTCTCACTTTGAGGGCGTGAATGAGAGTGTCTTGAATGATGAGAAGGAGGTGATTGATAAGAAACAGAATATGAATATGGATAAGATGATGAATAGTATTCTGATTCTGAATATGAACATGGAGGTGTTGAAATTCTTCCAATTCCAGAAACAAATGGTTCAGGAGGTAAAACTTTATGAGGATGTTTTTCTTGAGGCATTATCGCTGATGAATTTCTTCTTGAACTATGTCTTTGTGGTGATTTTGGTTTTCTCTCATCCACTTTCTCAAAATATTGAGCATTTCCATTTAATTCAATCATTAAAGGCTGTGGTCTATACACTTTGAGATTATTTCCTTGCGCTCTATTTGGTGATCTTGGTTTCTCCATTTCATTATTCTTTTGATTTTCAAAGTTCTCCATTTGTCCTTTATGCCTTGGAGAACCAGTTTCGACAAATTCATTTTCCTGTTTCTTCTTTCTTTTCGGAGATCCATATGTTTCAGCAATAATGTTCGGCATTTGATAATCATTTTGTTTGCGAGGTGATCTTTGCTTGTAATCGCTCTTTGGTGATGGTTCTCCATATTTTTCTAAATGAAGAATTTCAGGATTGATTTTAAGTGACAATGGTGGCTGTTGAATTTTGTTTTCGAGTGCTTTATTCTTTCTGTTTTTCTTCTTCTTTGGAATCTGTTCATATGATGGATCATTGATATCAGCAAAATCATTTTCATCATCGTTTTTGTTCTTCCTTGATTTTCTTTGGCTTGCTTTCTTTAATATTGATTCGTTTTCATCTTCTTGCATCGATTTCTTTATCTCATTTCCTTCTAGTTGCTTTTGCTTCTTTGTTCTCCTTGGAGGAACTGCTTCTGGATTTTCTTCAATCTGTTTCGGTTTTCGCTTTTCACGCTTCTTGACTTCTGGATTAATTTCTTCTAATTCTATCCGCTTTCTTGGAGATTTCTTGTTTTCTCCATCACTGTTAAATGTGTTTCTGTTCTTTTTAGGTGAAGCCTGAATTTTTTCTATATCAATCATAAGCGACTTCGTTTCTCGTTTGCGTCCTGGTGAAATTAAAACAGAATCAATTTGATTGTCGTTCTTCTTTGATGTTGGAGAATCAAAGCTTCTCATTCCATTCTTTTTTGGACTAAGAACAGGCTCTTTCTGAACTTCATCAGTTATTTCCTTCTTTGCTTCATCATCAGTAGAAAATCTATCTAATTTCGAGTTTGACATATGATATTCGCTAACAAAATCAGACATTTGCTGAGAAATCGACTTTTTGTCATCTGGAAGCTGAATAACAACACTTGTTGAATTCATAATGAGACTGTTACTTGTTGGAGTTCTCGAAATCATTAAAATATCTTTTGTGTTTTCCCGCATTTTTTCAGCAGTTTCTCGTGTGATATAAAGTTTCTTTTCATCATGTTTTGTCGGTAATAAGAAAGGCTTTGTGAATGGAGATTTCTCAGGAACTGTGAATGAGCTTGAATGAATTTGCGTTCCTTCTTCTGGTTTCTTGAACATGTTGATTGTTTCATCATAAATTTGGCGTGAAATGATATTATTATCTTTGAGTTCAATGAAATCATTCAAAGGAAATGCAATGGATGTCTTTAAAGATCCACCAGCAGCTTCAATCAAGTTCATTATCGCTTCACTGTTTTGAGGATGATTTCCATCGAATGCAACATAATCTAAAGTAGACTTTGGAGAGAATAAATCGCGCATATATAACAAAGCAGCATCAGGGATTTTGTTGTTCGAAAGATCAATCTGTTTGATTGTTGTGAACTTGAGAGCATCAACAATCCTTGCAACAGCCGCAGCAAGGAATATATTACCAGAACCTTGAACAGATAAATATCTGACTGATGGTGTAATATTAATGAATTTGCAAAGTAGATCTAATTCCACAGATAATTCACTGAAAACTCCATCCAAATGAAGTGTATCCAAATATGGAGATTTCCTGAGATATTCGAAGAATCCAAAATCAACTGGATTGCAATTCCATTTCAATGAGATGAGTGGAAAATATAAACTTTGTCCAAACTCAACAGAAAGTCGTTCAAACTCTTGTGGATTTGCAATAGCATTGGAAAGATCAATATGCAATCCTAGTTCTTTTCGCATCGTGATAACCTTGAATATGTTGACGAGAGTTCCATCTGCCCATGTAACGTGATGGGCTTTGAGTTTTGTCAATGATTTTGGAAGCTGAATAGCATTTGGAGGCAATCTGTCGCATTTATTGTAGCTGACATCGAGAGTTCTCAATAATGGAAGCTGAGTGATGTGAATGATATCTTCAACCAACAAATCACAATTTGCAACTGAAAAATAAACAAGACGAGGAATATTTGGAATCAAATTAATTAAATCAAGATGTGGCGTGTTATCGAGATTTAAGTATGACAAATTCATCATCATGTTTGCAGTAAAGAAATTTGTATAAAATGACATCTTAGTTTCAGCTATAAATGCGTTATGCAAAGATAATGATTGAATTGATTTGCAATCACAGAAATTTGATAAAGACACCATATGCTTGGGCTGTAATTGCGAATTCGCAAGTTCAATTCCGGATATTTTTGTTACATCAACTTGAGAAAAAGTATCTAAGAATTTGCAAAAGTGACGAGCTTTTCCTTCCAAAGAAATGAACTCAAGGAGACGAAATCTATCGATTTTCTTCGTTAAATAGTCTGTAATAACAAATTCTGAATTTTGCGGAAAAACAATTCCGCGAATTGCGTTACAATAAGTCAATGATCTGACTATGTACTTTAAAGCACGCATTTTGTCGGTAAAATCAGACAAATAAACGATTTTTTTGTTGAGATAGAAATTTTTGTGTAATATTTTGAAGATTTGCTTAGGGAAAGGATGTCCCTTTAGCTGAGAATATTGCAAAATTCGGGATAAACAAGCTCGTTTAGTTGGGTTTGGTTTTTCAGATATAAATTCGTTAAGGCCAGCACTACTTAATTCATCGACAGTGAATATATTTAGTAGATTATAAACTATTGTTTGATATAATTGCGTTGCAAAAACGAATGATTCAAGATTGATATTTCCTTGAGTGAATTTTAATTTGATTTTTTCCTTTTCACGAGTGATCTTTCGTAATCCAAGCCATACGTACTCCCTTCTGAAGGTTCTTCCATCAGGCGAATAAATATCGAGAGAAAAGTCCGAAATAACAGCTAAACCTTCTCGTTTCCATCCGCGTGAGTTCTCTTGGACGATAGTGGAGTACATCGGGCGTCGACTTTTCATCGAAGCGTGAAGTTCAGCCGTTTCATTTGATGCTTCCATAACTCGAACTAACGCACAAAATTATTAACCTTATAATAATTAACCTTAATAATAAATCTTCATCTTGATGGTGTTGAAAATTATAATGAAGTCATTTAAGTGATGTGACCAAATCATAAGTTAGATATAGGATCTATCTATTCAAACAGAAGTCTTTGTTTGTGAAGCAATTCTCTAAAATGAGTTGAACTATAAAAATATTTATCATATAAAATGTCAAATGTCAAAATATAGTTATTTTGAGCCCGGGACGTTGATTTTTTGCAATGTATTTACATATTTTTAAAGAACGAGATAAAAACTGATACTATGCAATGTATATTTGTGATTTAGAAAATCCAATTGCAATAAATGGTATTGATTATCAAAATGAAGAACAAATATGTATTGATTTCATTTGGTGTTTTTTTTCAATTTTATATAGGTGTGTTATTGGTGCACATCAAACTGTGAAGTAATATTACCAACGAAGGTGAGTAGGAACCATTGAAAAGTGACAATTTAATGCTCCTACAGGTGGATTCCATCAACGAGGCCATCCAGGAAATGGATATATTCGTATAACATTATTGTTTTATGATCAATGCCCAATGAGTTTGTTAGTTATTTTGGTTTCAATAAATATGTAAAATAGACATTTTTCATATGAGACATTTAATTAATTAAAGAGAAAATATGTTTTAAAAAGAACCCCTTGATTATTTTGTTATCCCCTCAAAAAGAAATTTCTTTACATAACATAAATGGAAGGGGCGGAAACCAAAAATCCCGCTCCTCCAAAAGACGCAGCAAATTCGCAGTCGAAATCCGAAGCGCAGAACAACACGAAATCATCAAAACGCCATAAATTATCGGTCAATAAAGTTTTAGCGGCAAAAGAGCAAATGAAGGCGCTGAAGAGCTGCAGTATCGATGTGCTTTTGACAAAATCGGGTGAAATCGATTTAAACAATGGCCAAGATAAAGAATCACAACAAAACGAAGCAGAAAACGCAGATGAGAAAGCCAAAAAGCACAAACACAAAAAGAAAGGCAAAAGTCCGAGTAAATCTGTTGCCGGACAGAATAACGACAGTGATAACGATATTGAAATCGAAAATAAACAAAATGAAGACGCACAATTAGCGGCAAATGACATAAAACACAAGAAAGACTTCAAAAAGAAAAGCACTACGAAAAAACTTCCGAAACCAGAAATAACAATTCCACAGGTTCAAGAACCTAACAAAATACCTGTTGTAGAATCACCTATTATCAGACCAATATACTTAAGAGGCACAATGAGCTCCGAATCTTTTGCTTCTGAAGATCCATTTAAATCTATGGACAATTATAACTCAAAAGATGATGAAAACTGGCGCACACTGTCAATTGATGGTGAAGGATCTGGAACGATGAAATCAAGAGACTCTTTCATTAGCGAACCAGATACAAACGACTCTGGACGCAAACGGCCAAGAAAAATCATCACTAAACCATCAACAGACAAATCTCCACTCATTAATGTTCTTAAATCAAATACATCAAGTCCACAGAAACTTCCGTTATTCCCAAGTCCTCCAAAGGAGGCTCCGCCAGCAAGAAAAAGCAGACTTAGATATGACAGTGAAAGCTGCTCAACACAATCGATTGAGGATCAGCCTCCAAAAGCTGATATTCGCAGAAGTAACTCAACAAATACAAACGAAACAACTACAACAACAACAAATACGATAACAACAGAAGATAGTGCAGAATTGCATGAACCTCGTGAAGTTCCTTCGAAGAGAGCCAGAAGGTCACCAATCAAAGTCAAAGGCTTAAATCACACACCAACTAATAGTGGTGAATTTGCTTCTATAGACGAAATTCCAATAGAAGGTGGTCAAGACTCTGATGATTCATATTCTGATGACAAAAATAAGAGTTTGCGCAAATCACAATTCTTCTCAGATTCGAGCACGAACGAGGGAGGGAAAAGTAAGAAGAACAGACCTCCAGCCATACAGATTGAACAAAAACCGAATAGCAGAGAGGCGAGAGCGATAAATGAGGAACTTGAAAGAAGAAATCTTTCAACTCCAAACGAGTCATTTGTAATTCGTGCAGATTTGGAATGTCTCACAAGACAAGGAACGTATGTTCCACCAAAGTGGGATGTAGCATGCACAAAGCTTTCTGAGCCGAATAATAATAAGTATATACATCAAATGCGAAACAGATACTCGATGTCATCAATTCTAAATGGATTGAAGAAAGATTAATCATTCAATTTTTAATTTTTATAGTTTTGTTTTCTTAATATGGTAATAAACATTAAATAGATTGTTTCTTATATTTTATTATCATTTTTGATCGATTAAAAATATAAACATGGAAATTAAACTGCAAATACGAATGTTTTCTGCAAACGCAGTATATATCGGAGTCTCGCTGTTAAATATCATTTGCTGTTTGTACAAAATGTCTCTCGCACGAGAGATGCATTCGTTCGTTTCTGATTTTGAAGCAATTGCGCGAATTGATCCGCAGTTCGATATCGACGAAAGTTTTTTTACTTTTTGAGAATCGGTGTGAAAACTTCAACATCTGGTTGATAGATCTGATCCATAATGTTCAGTTCTTCGATTTAGATTTCGTGTTTGTCTGCTTGTGATCATATTGATTTGAATGATTGCTTGTGTATTTTGTTTATATCGATTTTGTTCTTTTATGGACAATCGAAATCGAAGCTGTTTAATGAAATCGTGAGAGTTGCGTTTTTGAAATCTCTGAAGAACGGTGTAAATGTGTTATTCACAGCATGTGCAGCATTGATGTTTGGAGATATGCATAATTGTTATCTGTTCTCGTTTATTTTCTGTGAAATCAGTGAATGAATTGAGAACTCTTTATTATCATTGCTTTCGTTCGTAAACAGAGAATCAACATATTGTAGTCTCTACATTTCATCCATATTCCTTTGAATCTTTGTTTTTTCTGCAGTAATGAATGATTTGTATCTAGCAGCAATCAATTTTGGTGTATTTACAGATACGTATTCATTTCCAACTTATTCTGTTTGTTTTCCAAGTGATAATGATTGTGGAACTTCGATTAAAGCTAATTCAATTATTTTTATTTTTAATTCTTGATTTTCTTGCTCTAAAACATTTCGCAGATGACTTTTTAAAATCGAGTCTTTCCTTTATTTCAGCGCGAATTTGAGTTACCTAGTTTTCTAGTTCTTCATTTGCGAAGTTAACTCAGAACTCTTATTCTCGATATATGTTAGCAATTCACTTTCGTCGAATTTTTCAACATGCATTGTATTATTTAGGGGTCGACAAAAATATTAAATGATAATAAAAGTGACAGACATTACATCGCCTATTGACGATTTCATTCAGATAACTGTCCAATCAATATCTATATCCATACAAAGGAACTACATACAACGAGTCATCACCTTATGAGGTTTCTTTACCAAAAGGACGATATTTCTTCGAATTATGGGGATGTAGGGGTGCGGTATATAAGACATATCCCATTTCGTATGGAGCATATGTAAGTGGCATCATTGAGTTCGAAAATCAAATCACGCTTTATCTTCATGTTTGCCATGAAGGGATCATCACTTCTTTATATTCCGCTTATGGTGGCGGTGGCCCTGGTCAAAATGGAGGTGGCGGTGCCACAGATGTTCGTTTGAAAGGTGGTCCATATGCTGATTTTGAAGGATTGAAGTCGCGCATCATCGTTGCTTCTGGAGCGGGTGGTTTCGATGATGGTGATACTGCGGGAGCTGGAGGAGGCCTTTTTGGGCTCAACTCCACAACCGGATATGGTTATGGTGCTACCCAAACATACGGTGGGCAAAGCGGCGTTTTTGGAAAGTTTGGATTTGGAGGTGGTGATGGAGAGAGACGTTATAATGATGGATCACCCGATGGAAATGGTGGAGGTGGTTCTGGGTACTTTGGAGGTGGCAGCTCAAAGGTTGTCGCTTCCTTTGCAGGTGGAGGTGGAAGCTCCTTCATTAGCGGCCACAATGGATGCATCGCAATAGCAGAGAACTTTACCGAAGAAGTAAAATACTTCTCTACTAATCCTGATCCATCCATCCATTACTCAGGCTACAGATTCACCAACACCATCATGATTGATGGCAATTCTAAGTGTCCATCACCTGATTTCATTTCATGTTCATATTCATATGATACAAATGGACATCCCAGCAATGGATTCATCCGAATTACAAAACTTTCATTTTTTGCTTGTTCGGTGAAAGATTGCGCTGTATTCTATGGAAAATATCTAACTCTTTATGTGCTTCCGTTGATATACGATGATAAATAAACTGAAACGCAAAAGCGGTGCTATGACATTTTGATAAACAACACAGATAAAGGAGAATATAAATTTCCTGGTTTATCATATGGAACCCAATATTTGTTTAATATTATAAATTGCTTTTATATTAATAATACATGTAAATTGATGTTTTTTGGATTGGGCGGTCAAATCATTGTTCAAGATACATATTTTGAAGGCAATTCGTATTCTGTATTAACTTCTTATAGTGCACAGCTTATCTTCTACTAAAACAACATATAATATGAATCAATCTATGATAATAATTGTTTGAATACATCAAAAAATCAAGAATATTTTCTTGTATTTTGATACAAGAAGCCTATCTTATTGAATGCAATTCCCTATCATGTTATGATTACGTTATGAATTTATTTTGATAAATTCATTCTTATAATTAAACAGAGGAAGACAAAATATTGAAATCTGAAAATTTGCCTGAAAGTATGCTTTGCTAACTGCGGTTGAAGAATTTTACTTAATTATTTCGGTATTTCTTAAAAGATTGAAATTCTAAATATACATAAGACCTTGAATTTTTTTTCTCGTTTACTCTTTTGAGTTTTGCGATTTTTAACGAGTGACCCCCTATAGATCTGATCTGATAAAACATTTACGTGCCTTTCTTGGGTTCTATTTACAGTGGTATCAATAATATCTCTGCAAACAAAGACCAAGCCGCTCATCCAATATGATTTTGCTTAAACAAACACTATCTTGTATTGGAAGATGATAGAATCTCTTCTCTTATCTATTGTAGGTATAACTGCATGTTATTAATATAGATGTAGCCTATATTCAATCGCAGAATTTATAAATATATTAACAAAATCAATTATAATTAATACATTCATAAACAGTGTGATTATAGATTATTATTTTAAGAATATGAGACTCTGTTTTTGTATTTTTAAAAACGCAATAATTTATCTTATTTAGTATTTCCATTTATTTTAATAAGAAATTGGTGCTTTTCAGGGGTGCTGAGTATGTTTATAGCATTTGCTTGTCTATTTAACTTGAGGATCTCCATGCCTCCATGAGATTTCAGCGAATTTTGACATGTAAAATAACGAAAGTCACAATTTTTGACACTTATTATTTGATATTTGTCATGTAAAGTCGAAAATTTAATATGTAATGTTCCCAATGAGCAAATTTAATATGAATTTTAGATAGCATAACTTTAGGTATGCTCGATGTATGAGCAAAGGAATGCCGTTTGACTCCTGCGCGTAGCGTATTTTTTCTTTTTGATTTTTCTACTGGAACTCTAGCAAAAATAAGCGAGCGAACGCTATAATAGTGAGATGTATTTGTTATAATCATCAAAGAGATTCATAACAGAAGCCCATTAATGATTTGTAATGGGTTTCTGTTTGTAATCATATCTTGATTAAGAAATACCTTGCTAAGATCATGAAATAGATTGCACCACTAGAATAAGCACCACAAAAAGCACGTAAATGTTTCATCAGATTCGTCCAGGAAGGGGGTTACTCGTTAAAAATCGCAAAACTCAAAAAGGTCAACAAGAAAAAAGTGGAGCCTATTGAAAACCTGACATTTTACTTTACAAATGTCAGAATCCGACTTTACGTGCCAGAACCTTAAAATGTAACTCAACTTTTGTTACACAAATGCAACTAATTAAGAGATGACAATATCACAATTCCAATTACATAGTGTAGTTTGAATATACATGAGGAGTTTGAACGTCTAAAGAATGAAAATTGAAAATATCAAAAATAATTGACTCTGAACTATATAGTTTCTAGGTAAAAAGTGAGATATTTCAGAAGCATATACTATAATTACAATAAAATCCCAAAACTGAAAATATCAAAAATGTTAAACGGTCACAAATGAGCAAAATCACAATCAGAGCACAGAGTCTTCAAAAGATAAAACCCGACACAATTCCGAAAACTGTTGACGAGCTCATTAAGGATATCACGAATGCGACGCTGAACGACGAAGATATCGAAATTTTGTGCAATTCAGCAATTCCATTGATAGAGAATCCACTTCCTGCAACTTGCAGAGCAGGATTCAAACTATGCAACGTGTTACTTGAACTAAACACACCGAAATCGTTTAAAGATCAAATGATGAAAAAATTAAAAGTTCCTCTTTCAACAAAAGGACCATCATCAGATTTAGCAGTTGAATTGGCACAGAAAATCATCAGTAAAATTACTCCAAACACATTTTTCGAAAATTATATAAATCAAATTCCGCATTCTAAAACCCCACCATTGAAAATCTCAGTGTTAAAACTATTTCTATTCGCTATAAATACATTTCCTGATTTCAAAACTAAGCAATTCTTGAGCGTTATATTGAATTGCACATCTGATAATAATCCTGAAGTTAGGAAGCTGACACTTGAAATCATAGGTGTGGTATTCAACAGAAATCCAACATCAATGACAAAATTCATCAAAAACCAGTTTCCAAATAATTTCTCTGAAATCATATCAAAGTTAGCAGGAAAGACACCACAAAAGACAGAAACCTTTGCAGAACTCTCAACAGTAGCTGATTTAACACCAGAAGAGATCGAAAAACAAACAATCCAAGAATTCATTAATCCATTGCCTGATATTCATCCAGATAAGCGTCCGTGTCAGTTCGACATCATCAACAAGCATCTGTCAAGAGAAACAGATTGGTCTGAACGAATGGAAGCGCTCACAAAATTAGTTGCACACGCGCGAGGTTTTGCTGATAAAAGACAATATGCGAGTTACTTCAGGAAAGCTGATAACTTCATCAACTGTGTTCTTGATGCAAGATCGACACTTGCCAAACATGCTTTCTTGAGTCTTGCTGCAATTGCTAAAGCTATTGGTCCTCCATTCGATATTAATACTGCAAGTTTAGTTACGGGAATATTTAGCAGAACTAATCATAGTGCTTTGATTATTTCTTTATCTGCTGAACTTTCTATCTTGAAATACGTCGAATACGTTTGGGGAAAGAACATCAAATCGGTTATAATGAACTGTTGCAATGTTGAATCAGCACATAGCAGACTTACAGCTGCAAAAGCAATGGTTATAGCTGCAGAAAAGTGGCCACAAGACATGACAAAAGATTTCTCTTCAGTACTTCAAAGAATGTCTAAAGACAAAAGTGATATTGTTAGAGATTTCATTTCTAAGCAATTATCATCAAATGGTGAAATTATTTTCATGAAATATTGTCAATCTGTTGAAATCGAAGTTGAAGAAAATAAAACAAAACCATTGACGCCAATATTACGCAAAAATCATGATCAGACTCCTGTTCTTGAAAAAACGACAAAAGTTGCGAAAATTGTTACTGAATCAGATGAAAAGCTTTCACTATTCCTTCAAAGAAAAGATATCGAAAGTATTGTATCTTTGCTGCAATCAGCAGATGAAACAATCAACGTCAGCAATTTCGTAAATGATCTTTCAGATTATGTTATTGTGGAAATGAACGAAGTTGATGACAAAGAAATTTCAATCAAGTTTATCAAAGCATTATTTTCGAAATATTCACAACACTTCACGATAAAGCTTTCAGAATTCATTAGGGAACTTCCTGATGACCCAAATCGCGGAACGGAATACATTAAAATCTTTTATCAATACTTTGAGAAAAACGAAGTCACGAAATATCTTTTGACATCAACTCTGATGTATCCATACAGATATTGTGCGAACATTGCAATGGCAAACTTAAGCGATATTGGTTTTGCAGTAAAAATTGTCCAGAGTACAGTTAAAGCAGGATTTACAAATGAATTAAAATCAGAACTTTCTCAACTGGTTAAAAATATTTATGCACGCGCCAAAACTGCAGCAGAAGCATTGGTTGGCTCAATTCCAGTAAGTTCCAGACAGATATTTTTAGATACAATTTGCGCATATATTCCATTCTTGAAGAGCTCATTTACAAATGAAGAGATTACTTCAAAATTAGTTTCAAAGCTTCGTGTTATGGTTGGAAGTATCGATATTGATATGAACTTATTAGCAGAGGCATTTGAAAATGGAACTGAAGAAGAAAAGTTAATCGCAATCGCTGCAATAAGAGAACATCCAAACTTTGATCCTCTATTTGTTCCATTTTTGGTCTCATGTATCTCTGATAGAGAAAGTCCAAGTGTTTCTGGTGCTGCATCCAATGCAATGCACAAAAGATGCGACGGAAATGATGGTGTTTGTCTGCACTTTGCGCATTTGCTTCAACCTGACAGAAATCAATTAAGCGCTTTCGCAAAAACTATTGTTTGTGCAAACCAAGATGAAGCAAAGCAATCGATTCAAATTGCAACAGGTGTTATTCTTGCCTCAATATCAACTCACAAATTTGCTTCTTTGAGCTGCATCGCTGCAACAATTGCGAAACTTGGAGAAGAAGCAGCATCTGTATTCGGAACATTCGATGATATGGATCAAAGGTTGATTCATGTTTTACTCCCTATTGTCACAAAGCAAAGTATATTATGATTAAAATATGTATTTTTTGTTTGTTAAATGCTTTCGGCTTTTATTTAATCAAACACTGATAAATGATTAAGAATTTCGTGCATAGACATTTAAATACACAAAAAAGGCTAAATTAACATGTCTATAAATTTAAAAACCAATGCAATAATTGGTTATGGAATAATTGCTTTGAAAAAATTTGTGTTGTAACATTTTTAAATGTAATAGCATTTAATTTAAATTACAACAGATATAATTGCATCAGCAATTAAGATTCTGTTTTATTAAATACCGAAACCCATTTAAAATTGAACATGATATTTTTTAAATTAAAAGTGCATCACACAAAATGGTAAACTCATAGTCAGACACATGTAAAACAACCTCATGTTTCATCATTATGATATAAATCTCCATTATCATTGAAATGGAGCTGATGTTAACTTGATATTTATTATCACTTTGAAATTGGATCACTTCATTATGATATAAATCTTCATTACCATTGAATCAAACATTCCTGCCTGACCATCATTATGAGATGCAATGAATCATTCAGCTCTGGTCATCATTATGATGTTATATCGATCAGTCACATTTGATCATCATTGTGATTTATATCAAAAGGAAGAAATTCCAATTGGCTCTTAACTTCGTTGCCAATAATCAATTATTTGCATTTAATTATCAATATGATACTGGATCAGCAAATCATATTTTATCAACATCATGATATGTCAAAATCAATTGCTTTTGATAATCATCTGCATAGTTTTAACACTATAAAAATTTTTAAATATCAAATGATTTTTGAATGATTATTTTATTCTTAACAAGATAAAAGAATATGTGTAAATAATATTGATATTATTTGATTCACATGATTTGTATATTTTATATTTTGTTTGAAATGCATGATAATTGAAACATGCAAAAGAATTAAATAAATTTATATGAAATTTTTCAACATCATTTTGAACGTACACGAAATATAAGAATTAATAATATATAAGAATGAATTAATAATATGAAATATATAAGAATTAATAATATTGATGCAATTATATCTATACAATGATTCAAAAACGAAGTTGTTAATTACAATAGAATCTTGTAGAATTATATTGGAGTCTGAATTATATTCCCAATTTTCCAAAACATAACTTCCGCTATGATTGGAATTAAATATACATTTGTTCATTTTTGTAAGTGATGATGTTGATATTATGCTTCCACACGAAAGACCTATCTCATTATATGCAAACATCGAATAATTCAAATTTGCACAATGTGATGATAAACGGTTTGAAACAGAATTGGAGATATTTAAATTTTGCAAATGAATTGGACCTTCATTTGATAATTTAATCAATGATCCAAAATCATAGCTCCTACAAGACATTATTGATGAGTCATTCATTGATGCATCATTGTATTCATAATGACATACGTGATACGGAGTTATGATTGAATTGCAATTAGAAAAACAAAGTCTTTGTTGGCACTCATGACCCCCAAACAAGAAAGCAATACACGAAGCTGCTTTGCTACTACTTGTATATGCTTCCTGTCTAGAAATACCATCACCACAGTACCAGATTGAATCATTATAAGTCATAGTTAAATTATTATTTTTGAATATGCATTCATCGATGTATAAATCTAGTCCAAGGGCATAAATTGCTATGAATTTAAATGAGCTGAAAATAGAATTTGAAATGCTATAATAATGAAGACCATGAGCATCATTTACCGGATATGGTTCATCTGAGTCTTCGTGATCATATGAATTTGGCAAGTGTGGGTCATCTGGGTCACTTGGAGCAAAATTAAACCCGATACCTTCAAAACCAATTTTTGAAAAAAAGTGCTCTTGACATTTCTTGGATATGAAATTAGCACACTACTGAAGAATTTTATATTTTTCAACATGAAACAAAGCTGGGAGCACGAAATTTAACGTACATTTTCTATCATTCTATTAATTTACGGAGATAAAAGAGTTACCTATTCCCAAAACACAGTATGCATAGAATAAAGATGATAGGTGAATCTCTTTATGTAAATGTTTAACTACAGTTTATATTATTACCACAGCTGGTTATTATCGTCCGGTAACTCGAAATTCACATTTTATTTCAAATACTTTCAAATCTTACAAGTAACGATTCTATTATCACTGCATGCGCTTTTGTCGCAGTTTTTCGTCTTATTTCTCTAAAACCTGCAAATCAGTATATCAATGATTTCATAAAAGCATATGTCCAACTTGCTGGATAGTCCCTCAGATCAATTTCTTCCTAATAATGAGTACACATAAATATCATCAAGAATCTATCGGCTGATTTTGAGTTGCAAAAATAAACTCATCATTCTTTCACTTACAGAGACAGCATTACAACTGTTTGCATTCTGCATGCAATATATATCAAGCCCTTTAGGTTATTTATTACGTATTGCTGTTTTGTTATTGGAATAAACTTTTGATTTCTTTTTCTATATGTTATTTTACCAGGATAATGAAATATTTGGTTTCCATAGCTCTTGCAGATGATATTCATTAATGATTTTATAACAAAAAGCATTTCTTGAAATAAATGACGTGATATTTCGATCAAAACTCTATTTTTAGCTATTTTATATGTACACATCTAAAATATAGCCGGCCCCAAGTGTTTGTATTGCATTAATCACGGTCAAAAGGCTAGAAACAGAGTTTTAAGATAAAAAATAGAGATTTATTTCCAGTTTATACAAAAATTGGCCGATAGATTTCGAATAAGCTTTTACAGGGATGATATTTATCATGTTTACTATATAATTTGATAATCTGTCACGAAAAGTGACAAGTTTACATGACGGATGCCACAATGTTTATTATATAATTAATATGTTTTCAAGCAAAAAATATTTTTTTTCGTACATTAATTTTCGTCAGACCAGCTTTCATGAAACTGCACAACAATCAAATTATTTATGTTCGTGCTAAAAACACTATGTCATGTAAAGTTTACTTGACAGTTTTGTAAAATGAAAAATAGAGAAATTTCATATGGATATACATGAATGTCGATAATATGAGGAAGTCAGCGATGGCATGTGCGGATATGACTCGTGCGTCATGATCCTCTAAAGCTATTTTTAGAAATTAATGAGATGATGGTGTAAATATTATCAGTTTAAACAAAATGTCGCCAATGAGCTCGAAAATCACACCCTTGCATCTAGGCCGATAATATGTGTGAAATGGCTAAAGTTGTATTTTTAGGATTTTTGCAAGTCTAGGTCCTTATTTCCCAATGACCTTTTTTTCTTTTGACTTTTAAATGCTATTTTGAGTGTTGAGCAACAATTATAAGAAAAGCCTGTGGGCACTGAAAAGAAATTTCAGCATTAAACTGAATCTATGTATAAATAAACACATTGTTTTTCGATAAGCGTGGGTTAAGAAAAAATTAAAGTTCAATGAGATTTATCAAAATTATTCAATGTTCGTTTCAAAATTGAAAAGAAAATCATTTTTACGAGGAGCTATTATTGGACAAAAAATATTTGAATATTTCTTTCACTATAATAGAGCATGGCGATATCGCTAATTTAAAATCTCAAAAATTACTCGTTAAACTACTACTTGCTTTTTGATAGGGATAAGTGAATGAAATACGTAACATTATGTGAATTTGCCGTGAATATATGAGGAAAAAGATATCAAAATGTTGAGTTCTGTGTTATCAAGAATTTCAAATATAAAAATATTAAAGAGAAAGTTGTGAAAACCTTTTCATTATGTAATGTTAAGAGAGCTTGATTAAGAATACAAATCTGGATGAAGATTTATTCAAAAAGTATTGAGAAAAAAACTCCTTAAATCCTTTTCCGTATTTTGATTCGCAATAAATTACTATTATTTAGTGTCTCATCGGTGGAGGAGGCGGTGGAGGTGGTGGAGGCGGCGGAGCAGCGCCACCACTCGACATCGATGGAGGTGGTGGTGGAGGAGCCGCAGAATAACTATTTGAGGGTACCGAATCTTTAGGAATATTTGCTAATATAAAATCATGAAATTCTCTAGCTTTTGTAGTACCAAACGACGCTTTCGAAGGATATTCATGTTTTTCTTTATCTTTTTTGAATGGTGGAGGTGCCCCAGAATACGTAGGAAAACTATATCTTGATGGTTCTGGTTGAGGAGGAGCTGATGCCGCTTGCCTTGATGGCGCACTTCCTCCAATCGAATGTTGCGATGGAGCAGCCGTCTGTGGAGCATCTTCCTGTGTCACCGGCTGAGGAGGTGGCCTCATCATCTGGTTTCCCAGAGCTCCCATTAAAATTCGCTGGCGCTCTGCAAAGGATGCCATTAAATAATTTTTTTTTCGATATAAATAATTTCAGGAGTGAACTCATATATTATTATGTTGTTTGATATTTGAGCACTTTATGTGTTTATATATGTGTTTATTGGGGTTCTTTCGAACATGGACAAATCAAAATTTGCTTTTCTTCAAATTCTTCAAATGTTTGATTTCGATAGCTAAAACAACTCTAATACCAATGAAAATGTTATTTCACGCAACAAAACGTTTTGGAGGGTAAAAGCACTTTTCAAATTTGCCCACTTTCTCCAATCTCACTTTTAGAGCTACATATGTCTATTTTTCGCTGAGTTTTGTGTTTTCCTCGAATGGAAGGTTTGCTTTACAGGGGCAATTTCTCCACAGATATCTTTTTTGAGTTCATCTATGCCAACAGATCTATGCATAGCTTTTATTGGAGAAGTGTAGTGTATGTTCAAGTCCCGGGGACATTTATTTTAATATAATAATTTGATAATAATGGTTTAGTTTATTAAGCAGAAACTAAGCTATAATTAGGATGTTTAGGTCAATTGAATATTAACTAACAATGAAGGACATTCTTAATAAATCAATAATAAGAATTTAAACAAATCATAAATTTGATCACATGTAATATTTTGAGATAAATATTATAATAGCTATAAGAGCTATGATATTAAGGATGTCAAAAAGGTCGATTAAATCAATTTTTTCAATGAAATTAATAGAATCTTTCAGTTTTTGCACAACATAATTCGCACGATTGACTTTGTAAACGGTTAGTATCTCCTTTATCGCTTTGGTTCTTTCAATAATATCATTGAAAGGTATTATTTTATCTGGAAAATGAATCCATATATTCTTTTGGTTTTTGTAATATAACCTAATATTGCTTTTACTTGCTGCTAATATATATAAAGGATCGCATATAAAATTCTTGAAATCAAACGATTCAAGAGGTTTATCATTATATTTGTATATATAAGTCATGTTGTTGCATGCTTCCTTCGTACTATATATACTGATGTTATATGAATTTAAGCATTCTATCAATGTATCAAAAACTCGATTTAAATTTGAATATTCGGTAAGCTTTAAACCTGGATACAACAGTTCCCCAATAGTAGAAAAATCGATTTCTTTAGTTTCTGTCTGAATTTGAACTAATAAATCGTTAATTGCAAATAATTTTTGATCATCGTTAACATCCCCATGATCTAGTAGCTTCTTATGAATCTGTTGACCAAATCCATCAATTCTGTTTAACATTTGAAAAATATTATAAAGTAAATCCTGATTGTTTACCATTTAGTTAGTTAAAATGCCATCCCCTTTATTTCTCTCACCCTCAATAAAAATATTACTTCGGTTTTAGACACACCTAGTGATGCTATAGCTATTTTCATGCTTAAATTTGAAAAATAAAAGATTTCAGATTTAATTTTGGTTTATTTCGTTTTAGCAAAGAGCTAATGAATCAAACACTTTACAAAATTGCTTCGCATGACTCTCTCTATCATAACATTCATGGTAGGCATCTTCATGATAAAAGGATTTTCATCAACAGGAATATCATCTGATTCAAGTTCTCTATAGGTGTATTTGCAATTAATTGATAAATTTAATGCTGAATCTATGTTGTATTGATTTGGTCCAACGTTTTGTGTATATAATTTTCCATCAATTCTAAATCCACTTGTGCCTTTATCATACGAACATCTGAAATGTTTAATGGTGATGTTTCATCAACATATAGAATGTTGAAGTTATAATATTTTCAATAATACAAGATTGTATTAATAAAACATTGCTATGATCATAACAGTATAAAACAATTCCAGATATGAGGATATTGTTATGAATAACATTGCATTTTGTAACATTTCCATTACTAATTCTCCAAAATTGCAAACAATCGTTTTGTTTTGCAAGATTTGATGCATAATTACAGTAAGAAAATGACAGTGTATCTGTAGCTCCGGCTTCGAACGTAGCTTGATTAAAGCAAATATTTTCACTTATATTAGAACTTGAATGTATAAAATTTCCAAAATATTGGCGCTCTGTCGTTCCAGAAACATCTGTTGTTAAGCCACACTGTGTTACTGAAGACATTATTAAAAAATTAACGCCTTTTGCAGAAATAAAGCAATAGGATCCATCTATTAATTGTGTTACTTTTTACCTAGTACAGCAGACCTTATACTGAACAATTTCGCTATTCTCAGTAAAATATAATGAATCTCCTTGATTATTTGATGAACAGTTATCAAAATAGCTGCAGGCACAGAGGAACTTGCATGTGGATTGACAGCTGTCATAATATATTAGAGCTAGATCAAAAAATTGCTTGCATAAACATACGTTGACTGTGGTGCTGATGCATGTAAATACTGTTCTGTACTATTTTCGACTAGTGGTCTACCAGGAAAGTATTTATTCCATATGTGGTAATCAGGAGAAGATTTGAAGAGAATCACATGACTAAAAATGATTTCACAATGCAATCATTGTTAGATGTGTTTCATTGGAGCCTTTTCTTCAAACAGCAGGGAGAAATTTTTCCAAAATTGAATCTGGAAAAAAAACTTGGTTATTTCCAAAGCCATATCTATTTTCTTAATTAGATTTGGGATATAAAAGGTTCTATTGTTAAATTTGGTTTATTTCTTCTTGTAAAATTGATGATGAAGCAAACACTCAATAAATATATTCTACTCAGCTCCCATCATCATAACATTCATGGTAGACATCTTCATAAGAAATGGATTTTCATCAATTGGAATATCATCTGATTCGGGCCATTTGTATGTGTATTTGCAGCTAATGGATAATATGGCTAATAGATCAAAGTTATATTGATTTGGTCCAATGTTTTGAGTAAACAATTTTCCACTAATTGAAAATCTACTTGTGCCTTTATTATACGAACAATCTGAGATGCTTAGTGATGACGTTCCATCTACATAGAATGTTGATGTTATATCATTTTCCATAATACAACAATATGTAAACAAAACATTGCAATTATCATTTAAAGTTATAACACTTCCTGATTTCAGTACGTTGTAATGAATGATATTGCATTTTATGACATTTCCAAGTTTCTCCAAAATTCCAAACAACCGTTTTGCTTTGCGAGATTTGATGCAAAATTGCAGTGCTATAATAAAAATGTATTTGAATTTAGGTCTTCGAATACTGCTTCGTTGAAGGCGATATTTTCGCTAATATTGGAACTGATTTGTTTAAAATTACCTACCTGCTGGCTCACAGTAGATCCAGAAACATCTGTTGTTGAACCACAGCGTGTTACTGATGAGGATGTTAAAAAATCCAATCCTTTTTACTAGAATAGAGCAATATGATCCATCTATGTATCGAGTTACCTTTGATCTAGTACAGCAGACCTTGTATTGAACAATTTCACCTGAAGCAGTAAAATATAATGAACATCCTTGATGATGAACAGTTATTGAAATAGCTGCAGGCACGGAGGAACTTGCATGTGATTTCGCAGTCAGTAAAGTATATAGCTCGATCTGTTAGATCAAAAAAATTGCTTCCATAAATATAAGTTAATTGTGGTACTGATGCAGATAAATAATTTTCTGTACAATTTTCAAGTAGTGGTCTTTCAGGATAGTATCTATTCCATATATGGTAATCCGGAGATGATTTGAAGAGAATCACCTTACTAAAAATGATTCCACTTTGCAATTATCATTACAATAATTTCATTTGATGTTATACTCTTCATTTAACTCAATTCATTTTCGAAAATTTCTGGTATTTTGTATTTTCTGGATTAAATGTTATAATTATATTCTTTACCTTAAATAAAGTATAACAGTAGATTTATTTTCATGTTTGCATGATAATTTTTGTAAATAACCGGAATTTAAGCTTGTCGTTTTCCTTGAAAATAGGACCCTTGGCGACAATGGGGTCTAGACACCCTTTAGTTGGGGGGGAGGAGGTAAACCCCTTGTAACAGAAAGTGTCATTTTGCATGAGAGCATGATCCTTCAATTGTAATGCTTCATACAGCGTTCTTCTCACTCGGAAGTGAATGCTACCCCTTTTTAGCATCTTGAAGCGCTTAAATGATGCCGATTTATAATATTAAAACGTTTTCAGAGCCAATTGGCTTTATTACTTACGGTTAGTCCTCTGCGACGAATATCTGTCGCGTTTTTGCATTCACAATACAAGCCGAAGCCATTTTTATCTTCGATCGAACTTATTTCAATATGAACCGGCTTTTTATTCTTATTACTTACAGGCAGCCAGCTGCTATGGCCAGCCGTAATGTTTCTACCTTTATTTTACGAATAAACATATTAAAATTTTGATATTATTAAATATTTCCGGAATTGTTCAATTTCTGGTTGATTTTCTCCAGAACATCGCTTGTATTAAGGAAACCAACCAGAAATTGAGCATTCTTGGAAATACATAATACCCAGATTTGCCATTCTTTTACCAACGATAGGAAAGAAGGGGGAGTCACGACGATAGACGTTACTTTTCTATGAACAATTATTTGCTTGCGGCTAAATTGCCAATGCCGTCTCCAGAACTTGAATTTTTAAAGTAGGATTTTAGACTATAATACACCCATGACCTTATGCCACCCTTAAACTCGCTCATTTTCCCAAATTCCAAAATTTGTCAACAATTATGCGCCTTTTTACAGGATATTAAGTATCAATTCGTGCTTCAGATTAACACATAGCTTCCTTGTGGCATTTTCATGTGCCAATACTTTATCACCAAATCATCTCCACTCCAAGTTTAGCTTTTTTTTTTTTGAGCATTTTTTTTGGTTTTTTATATCCTCTATGCTGTTTTTTTTGCTTAATTTTTCATGTATCTTAGTTTTATATTGTGAGACATATTTGATTTTTCGCCATTTTCCTTTCATTCATGATGTTTAAGTCGGAGATGGCACTCTTCTTTGATCTTTCAGAAAAATAAAAACTTTCTTTAAGCAATTTTCGTTTTGAAATTTTTTTATCTGTTAAAATATGTGAATTTGTATAGAAAAACCGTACCATTATAACTGCATATACTCGTACTGCTATATACTCCAAGCTTTCCCATAAAAAATAAATTTTTATTTCAATCACAATATTTAGCGCGAAAAATTGTTTCAACTTCGTTTAAATGTAGAGTAAATCATTTGCATGGAACTTTTGATTTAATTGTCAAACAAAAATGAGCCTAATTACTTAAATCGAACAAAACAATAACATTTTTATTTTATTTTGGCTTAAAAGTATCATAAAAGGGTAAACAATAGTATGTTTTGGGAGTGGGTAAAATTGTGCGTGTCTGGACAAACCCTCAAAATTGAATGGTGTCTGGAGGCTTGGCCAGACACCCACAAAAAAGTTATGTTGCATATTATGCATGCTTATATAAAATAAAACATATTTGCCGCTTTAAAATTGCAAAATGGAGATTTTATCTGAAAGATAAAAGACTTTTTCAATAAATATTTTAATTTTTTAACAAACACAACATAATAGACAATCACACAGCTTTTTTCACATAAAGTTCCTACTTCCAGAACATGCTTAACCGGAATTTCATATAAAATCAATCAAAAATTTTAAATGAATTTCAAAAAACTTTCAAATGAATCAAAGAGGCTATAGATCCCACTTTTCCCAAAGTATTGGGGATGCAAAAGTTATCCCTCCCGTATCCCGAACCTTAAAAATGTGATTTTGTTTTTGGAATTTTTATTTTTGCCAAATGACAAATAGTGGAATTAGAAAAATAAAATGTGCATTATAAAGCATATTAGATGAACCTTAATTATGCATGTTTCATTTATCTTTATGTAAAACGCTCATTTTCGAAATGTAAATATAATGTGTCAGATCACTCTACTTTTGGGATGGGATAGTCTATCCCAGGGCAACAAAAACTGAGTGGTCGGATATGTATAAAGAGGCAAATATAGAAAAAGTAACTTCAGCATAGATCAAATTATCAATTTAGTCTTAGATATATGTATTCCATTTCAAATAATCTGATTAATGAGCTTGAGATAATGAAATATGATAGAGAAGAGCGTAGTGAAGATTTTGAGAACTAAAATTTGTGTCCATCAATATTGTAATTTTGATATATCTAATTCTAACTCAGTAAACTTTAGAATTATCACTGGCTCATGATTTTATTCACCTAGAACAATCGTTAAAGATCAGATTTTAAAATAATATGATTGATGATATGATATTATGAAATCAGAGCATCAGAATCATAAACCATTGGAGGCATTCAAAAAGGAATTCAAATTTCTTTCTCAAATATAACTCAATCCAAATATATCAAATCGAATGAATAAAATCAAAGTAAAAAGAGTGAAGACAGCTGTTAACATGCTCACATATAGGCAAAATTTCAATATCAAGACATAAACAGTATAGTTTCAATTCAAGAAATCCTTTTACATTAATTTTTTGATCGAGTCCCCAACTAATTTTTTATTACCCTAATTATAAAACTAAAAGTGACATATCAGATGCTAGGCTCTGAGAAAGAAGAAGTTGTTCAACAAAACATCGCTGAAACACTCGAAGACGATAAAAACAAAAATGAAATTCCAAAAGATGCAGATATTAAGTCTAAAGGAAAAGAATTCATGAATTTTATTTACGATTCTCCAACATCTGTTCATTGCGCCGAAAATTTCATCAGCATTCTCAAATCGAAAGGCTACGAAGAGCTAAAAGAGGACGATGATTTGTCTAATGCTCCAAATAAGTTTTATATCAAAAGCGGTTTCGGAAATTTAGTCGTTATTAACAAAAACGATTTATCTCGTGCTACAATCGCAGTTGCACGCTCAGATTTCCCATGTTTCAAAGTTTCACACAAATCTTATCGCCAATCAGCTCTTTGTGAGCAATTACGTACAGAACCTCTCGGAAACGGTCTTTGGTTCTCGTGGACAGACAGAGATTTAAGAATTGCTGGCCAGGCTTTAATTAATCAAGAAAATGAAGAATCTGTTGTTAAATACTTCAAATCACCTGTTCCAATCGCTGTTATTCCATCTCTTGCTGTTCACTTGGCATCAGGAAGTGGTGTTAAACCAGTTTTCAAGATTAATCGACATTTCTTCCCAATCGTCGCTCTTTCTAAAGGCAAATCAAAGCAAAATCTCGAGCAATCACCAGTTCTCATGAACTTCATCGCTCAACTTTGCGACACAACACCAGAAAACATTTTATCTTTCGATGTTTACTTAAGCGATTCAGAAAAGCCAGAATATGTTGGCATTGATGAAGAATTCATCGTTGGACAGGGTATCGTCGGTCCAGGAACAGCTTATGCCGCATTTCAAGGTTTCATTAATTCAAATGATCCAACAAAGGGAACAAACGTTTTCGTTCTCCTCGACAATGAATCATTCAAGTCCAGATTGATCTCCAGGACACTCACAAGGCTGGGATTGCCTTCATGCGCTTACAGCAATTCTCAGTTATTCACTGTTTCAGGAACACCAGGAAATCATCCAAACTTCTCTAAAGACTCTGATGCCGTCGGCCTTGGACACGGAATTATGTATAACTGCAGCAGCGACATGAACTACGCTTCCATTTCATCAGGTGTTGCCAAGATGCAGTACATTGCTAAAAAGGCGAACATCAAGTTAACGCCGAATATTCCTAAGTTTAAGAATGAGTCTGCTGCACCTGATCTCGCAGCTAAACTTGGAATGCAGTCAACAGAAATCGTTATCCCGGTTCTCGGCGTTGGATCTATTAGAGAAATGGCTCATTATGATGATGTTGATACAATGATTAAGTATATCACAAATCTTTATAATTTGTTGGAATAAAAAAAAAAACGAAAAATACTATTAAACATACAAACATTTATCTATTAAAAAACAATAATATAAAACAAACAAATTATAAAAAGGACGAAGTTTGAGTTTGGTTATCTTTCTCGATTTTCGCTGCTAAAAGAAAATCAATTAATTTCTGCGGAACAAGTAATTTAGCCATACCTACAGACATTGGCACCAATGTTCCATCTGATAAGTGCGCAATTACTTGTTTATGAGATTTAATTAAATTTATATTTGAAAATCCAACAATTGGTTTACCATTGAGTCTCTTAGATAGTTTGACACCTGAATCTACTTTATAAGTAAAATTCAAGTTTGTTTTCTTTAAATCAAATGATTCCATTTTCATTCCTGGTTTGTATTCAAAAACAAACTTTTGTATTGCAGTTTCTTCTTCTGATTTTGCTGATTGATCGCGTGACTGTTCGGTAAATGTCGATTTTGGATGTATTTCAGGGGCATGATCAGGTAATATAATCGGAAGGGGCAGTTGGTGGTTTTCAATTTGTTTCTCTTTAACTTTTTCGACTTTTTGTGAAGGTTTTTGGATTTCAATCTCTGAATAATCATTTTCTTCTTTTTCTGATTCATCTGACGAAGCAGGTATGAATGCAGCGCGAGTTTGAAGCGATTGCTTGACATTCTTTCGTGATAAATTTGCCGCATTTCTTCGAACTTTGTTTTTTGCTGCAGAAGCATCAAGCTTTATCGATAAAGAGGGCGGTTTTTGAGTCTGCGGAATTTGATCTGTTACGAATTTTCGGATTTTAGGTTTCATTTGTGTTTTTGCAATAGTATTTGTTTGAGCTTGTGGCTCTTCTATTGTTTTTTTGGGCGGCGGTGTTGGTTTTTGTTCTTCTTGTAATAGTGGTGAATCGATATCATCATAACTCGAATCTGAATCAAAACGTGTTTTCATTGATATCGATTTTGGTTGAGATTTAGGGACTGGCTCTGGTGGATTTTGTTTTTCTTTAATCTTTTGCCCTTGTTTTTCTAACAAAATTTGATTCCTAATATTAACTTGGCTTTTTCTAAATTCTCTATCGATTCTTTTCGCTTTTGCTGACCTCTGGAATTTATTTAGAATCCCTGGGCAGTTTTGTAAGTTCTCTCGCGGTTCCCAAGTATCGTATTCTTGAGTTTCGTATCCTTTCCATCGAATGAGGAATAGTTCGATACCATCCCTCCACACTTTGTCTAAAATGGAGTGAACTTCGAATACATTCGGATCCGGATCAACTCCAAAATTATCAGTCATCAAAAAATTATGATGTCAAATTTGCTGAATTTACATGTCAAGAAGCAAATTCCAAAACCAATCATTTTCTCCAACTTCTAATCGACTTTGAACAATTTTACTAAATAATTTATTTTCTATATAACTACTTCATTATATATAATATGTTTGAAATCATTTAATCAGAGTTTGCTTAATTTGATTATTCATGAATCAACATTGCTTTTAGACAATACAAAGTAATATAGAAAGCAAATATATGAAACAGTGCATTGATTACACTAACTTAAAGCCATGACCAAAACAATCAATTCAAAATTAATCATTTTGGAAGTGAAAATAATCATATGATCCTATAATAGCAGTTTTTCAACATTTTTTTCGGGCGCTATCGCGCCCATAAACGTCCAAAAACTGCTAATTTATTGAGCTATTAAATGAATTAATACAGTACGTCTCAGAGCTAAGATAGAAAAGAAAGTTTTCTTCTGAATTTGCTTTTCTCTGCGGTCTCTGGTGCTGCGTGCAGCTATAGAATGAAGTACAGCTGCACGCAGCACCAGAGACCGCAGAGAAGAGCAAACACTTTGTTAATCGAAGTTATCTCTGAGATGTAATAACGATAGCTATTGATTCATAATTTCAACTTCCTATCATTATTTAGAATAGGGCAAGTAAAATATAATGAAATAATTTCCATCATTTTTCTAATTTTCGCTCATTTTTATTTCGTCCTGATTGGTATTTAAACTGAGCGTTGTATATCCGCAATTTCAATTGTTGCCGAATCAAAATTTCCTAAATTTCCGAAATTGAAATAATTTAATGTTTTCATTCTATGCAATCCAATAACACGAATTCTTACAAAGTTTACGTGCATATCATCAATGCCAAGTCATGACAATATCTTCTTACATTACCTTCTTCGCTCTCATAAAATGTCACTTTTCATTATTCTTAATGAAGCAGACAACCCTTTATTGTCATTTAGTTCTTCCAAATTAACATCTCCATCCATTCTCGAATTACATTCAGAAGCCTCAGTTAATCATTCTTTTAAATTTCATCAATACAATCAAAGCGATTTTTATATCATAAATAATTATCTGCTTTTATGCATTTTTAGTATCTAGTTGATATCTCATCACTGCTGCTATACTAATATTACCTATTAATTGCATATTTGTTCTTTATTTCCTTCGGCAAATTTTCTTAATCTAGAATTCAGTCTGGCTATTCATATCCACAATTGTACTGCAACTATATCCTTTCATTTACACATTCATTCTCCGGATTTATACTTGTTATTGTTTTTCAGTGTATAAGTCATGACATAGTTATTTAGATATACAAATTGGATGTAATTATGACATGCTTTTGACGTGTTATTTGTAAATTATCTATACACATTGTAATAATTAATTTGCACAAGAATAATTTCCATAGATCTGATTTCATTGCCTACAATAGTTACAATTCTTATATTTATACCAATCCTGTACTATGCAATAATAATACATCGATCAAATTTATAATTTTATCACAATTATCAGAATTGCTAAAATTTAACAAATATAACATAAAATAGAATGTGTAGATGCTGCTTAATATTATATTAGTATTTGGTTAAATCAAGTATATTTTTCATAGATAAATCTTCAATTTTCTTCTTTTTACAAAATTTAGAATAATATTTTTGTAAATGTGAACACCACATTGCCAATAGCTATTTTATAACAAGTGAGAAAGATTTTAAGCTAAATTCTAAATTTTATAAAAAATTTCAATCTTCTTATTTTGCACGGTGTTAAGCATGTATTCATATGCGGAAACATGTGCATATTGACACCTCATTGTTTGCTTTCAATGATTTAAGTTTTATTTCGACTTACGTAACAAAATTTGTCTTTTAGTTCATGGGTAGAGGTCATGAAAATTTTCCAATGTTAGGGAAAGTAGGGTATTTCATATTGAAGAACGTTTAATAACAATACAGATTTTAATATACACCATGATCTTGTGATTAAAGTAACATTAATTCTTCAATATCGAGAAAAAGTATCAAAAAGGTCAAATGTGTTATTTTCTAATGATAAGTTGATTTTGTATCAGGAGAACTCATAACTTTAGTATTTAGATAGAATGGTTATATTGGTTTTCTGAATTAATAAGGAATTGGAGTCGGTCAGAATGAAATCGGAGTTTGAGATAGTTTTTTGCCATCGGTTTCTGCCAATTGTCTTGATTTTTGCCATTTGCTAAAATATTTGACAGATTTTAAGAAAATGTCAAATTAAAATAATGTTTTCGAAATTCTTCGGTAATCGATCAAAGGAAGTCATAGATCCGGTGATCCAAATATGGGTGAAGTGGTTCACCGTCGATGCTCCGAAGCAGTCACATTTACAGAGTCTTCCGCCTGAATTATTGCCGATTTATAATAATATTCAGCCTGAATATTACACGAAGCAACAAGTATTTAAGACTAAAGAGACACTTGATGCAAATTATTTCATCAACTTGTTCAAACTCAACGATCCATTAAACCAAAAAGTCGAAATATTAGTTGAATTCGTAAATACTTCAACAACATTAATGATACAACAGGACAGAATCGGCCAAGTAATTTTACCTTCGATTTATCAATATTTAATTCGATATTTATTCCAATTTCCAACAAATTTAAATCTCGCTCGAAATAACGATGTACAAGCCCTACTTTTCGTCCAGAAAGTTTATCCCTTACTCACTTTCTTTTTCACACGTAACATTGATAATGTTTCAGATGCGATTTTTCTTTTGAAATCTTTTTATGACAGAATCTCAAACTTGTTGAATGACAGAATCTTCATACAAGAGTTTTTTCCCGAAATCCTCAATATCACATTGAACTATCTTACAGCTTTACAAAATAATTCGCCTGATTCTTTTCCAATGTTTTTATTTTTACTGAATTATTATCATATGTGGATTTCAAAGATACATACCCCGCAGTTTACTACAGATAATTTAACTGATTGCATTAAAATATGCGATGGAATGTCAAAAATCAATCCAGAATTCGCGATTACATACAAATCTCAACTTATTGATCCAATACTCACTTATGGCTTCAACATGCTCAGTTTTCTTTACATTCCTTCAAACAATCCTGTTGAAGATTTTGATATTGTTTACCTCGGCATTTCATTCTTGAGATTTCTCGAGTTTTATACAAGCCTGGGACCTTCATTCGCACAAACGATATTCAAGCATCAAATGTTACACTTTATCGGAGCTTTCGTGATGTGGACTCTTGATAGATTTCCGATTTGCGTAGATAAATCGGAGCCTGAAGAGGTCTGCACTTCGGATTTAGAATTTTTCCAGCATAAAATCTTCACACCACCAGAATTCAAATTTATTAAGAACGTTTTACACATAACAATGCCGAAAATCTCAAATAGAAACGATATTCAAAACAGAGAGTTAATCATGCAATACGGATATTCAGGAATAAGTGACAAAATTAGTAAAATTCCGCAATTAAAGTCAGTTTTCCTTACATTATCAAGTTTAACACTTCACGGAGACTCTTCTAATTTGATAGAATCAGCATTTTTCACAATTATCGATTTAGTTAATAAAATGATGAGCGGAAATCGTGGATCTCTTCCATTTAAAAGCGATCCGAGAATTCTTTGTGCATCAGCGATTTTCTTCATGACACAGATTCTTTTGCAGTCACCAATCAAGTTAGTTTCTAAAGTTCTTCAAGATAAAAGTGGTTTCAAGACATTAGCAAACACTTTCATTTTTTCACCCAAATGCAACACTTGGGAAACTAACAATGAACGTGAAGATAACATTTTCTTCACAGAAACAAGATTATCCGTTTATTCATTATTCGCTACATGTTATGCAAACGAAGAATCATCATATGTTTATGTTCTTGAAGCATTAAGTTCTATATTCTCAAGTTCAACGCCAATCATTGATGAAGCAATTCAGTTCATTTACGTTTTATTCTGCACACACGCTGATATATTCACCAAAACTCTCAGCAAAGTTAATCTCATTCAAGAAGCGTCGCAGTATATGGTGGATTTGCAAAGAATTAATATCAATATGGAAAAGGAAGACTACAATCCAAAGAAGATTAATCTCTTAGAACAAAGCCGTTATCACATTTTCAGCATTTTCGATTATTTCTCAGCAAATCCTGGAAGCAGGCTTTTGATATTCTCCGAGAAATTGTTTTGCGATTCAATTGTTCATTTCTTCTTCGAAGATATGACACAAAATTATGCCATCGAAATGTGGGAGAACGGTTTACTTATCGATCAAGGATACATCACAGAGCAATTCAATCCATTCATTCATATGTTTGAATTACAAAACAGCATCATCACAGAAGCATCGAATCACAACGATGATGACGATTGGATTTCATTCATGTACAGACTTTTACAAGCTTTGGACAAAGTAATTCTTTTGAACAAGAAGACATTGATTTCTTATATCACGAAATATAACTTATTAGAAATCATTTCAAATTTACCAAATATTACTTCCGCTGATGATAAGAAGTTGAATTTTGTGAATCTTATATTGCATATCTTCTTCTTAGTTATCCAAGGATCTCCATTTCTTCGCAAATCAGCATCAAAGAAACCAATGGAAAATATTTCAGATATTTTATCAGGTTTGCAATATGGCGATGACACAATCAAACTTTTATTGTCATTGATATTCGAGAAGTCATTGGATATCCATAATCTACCACGGAACATGGACATCAATAATGCTAAAATTATTCCAGCTATTCATAAGTCTTCAAAGCATTTATACGCTCATGATATCATTTTCAATTATTTATCCAAAGTTTGCACATTATCTGTTACAAACAAACTCAAACTCTTCATGTCTAATACACCACTTGTTATTTTGAAATATATCCAGAGTTTCAACAGTTTCCCATCAACAAAGAAAGATGGTTCTTATTCGCCAACAGTTAACTGGATGCTTATTCTGTTTTCCACTGTTTCATCTGCAGTTTTCAAATGGAAGACATTTTATGAAGCACTGAGATCAATGAGACCAGCCGAGAAGACAAAGATGTGGTGGACAGTTCAATTGATTTCGACATTTTCAACAATCCTGAGTGAAATTTCATCAAGACCGCCTTCATCATTTTTCCACTTCCATGGAAGAAGAACAGGCATTGATCTTCCAGTTCTTCCAGCAGGAGTCCTTTCACAGGGCTTCACATTCGTTGTTAGATTGGAATTAGGATCTACAACATCATTGGATGGAAGCAGAGCTTCTCTTTTATCATTAGTTGATGCTCAAGGATATACATTGGATCTTTTCTTTGAAGATCATAAATTAATCTTCGAGTCATACAAAGGCAAGGAGAAAATCCAAAGTGTTGTCATCTCCAAGATCAAACGCGGTGAACAAGTTCCATTAGAATTCTTGCAAAACGTTTGGAACAGAATCATATTCACAATGAATGAAAAGAAAATTGCAACATTGTGGATTGATAGAATTTGCTATCACGAATTCCAATGCAAAGGATTTAAGTTGGATGGCGAAATCAAAGGCGGAAAGATTGCATGCAACGCACCCAAGCAATTTAGACCAACAGAAGACACTTTGGTTGCAAATATATCATCAATTTACTTGTTTGATAGATGCTTAAGCCAAGAAAACATTCAGAGAATTGCAAGTCTTCCAAATGATTATTGCTTTGGATTCTCTCCTTCACAAGCTTCTTCTTTCCCTGATGTTCCACAGGAATTGTTTACTGACGAAATCGATAACTCTCTCATTTTATGTCTGAACGCAAGAATGACAAATGGTTCGATTTGCGCAAACTTCACACGAAGAGGTATTGGAAATGCTGAAGTTAGAGCACAAATCATTCCATTCTCAACATCATTCATTGATGTTACATCAAATATGGGCGGCTTAAATGTATTCTTACCACTTTTAGAACAAGTCGATTATCCAATTCACGGAGAAGAGACAAACGATGCAACAAACTTCCTTCTCGCATTGCTTGGCTTATTCAATCAATTCTTGAACAACTCCGACATGATTCAACATGACTTCTTTGCAAGTGATGGAATGAAGAGTTTGGCTTATTTGCTTTCTAAGATTCAGCCAATTACAATGCATTCAAGAGTTATTACACAGATCACAGAAATGTTCCAATCAATCAAAACACAACAGAACAAGTTAATCATGATTAGAGATCTTTTCTTGAACTTCCCAATGTGGGAGAAACATCTTCCAGAAACAAAGATTGCTGTTGTTGAATATGCTTGGAAGTACATTTATTCTAAAGAAATTGAGCTTTTCAAGAAGTCAGCAACAATAGAATATCTTCTTCTGTTAACAATTGATCAACCAGTTGCTGAAATTCGAAGAGCATATTGGGATTTGATCCAAAATTTGGCTCCTCACAAGTTCGAATTATCAGATCAAATATTAATGTTTGAAGTCTCAATGCTCGATAATCAACAAGAAGTGCGACTCGAGATACTCAAAAACATGTATATTTTAATGAAGAAGAAGATTAATGGCTTCCACAAGATCGTTGAGAAATATAAGATGTTTATGCCTTTCAATCAATATCTTGCAATTTCTGCATGTGAAGATGTTAGAATATTTGGTCTTAAGTTCATTTGTTTGATTTATCATCACTTAATGTCTGGTGTAATGTCACCAACTCTCGAAGAACCAGAAACAATGTTCATCAACGCAATTCTTGCAATGATTCCAGTTTACAATCCAAATAAGTCCACTCCACGAATGTTGGAAATCGTTACAAAAATATTCTTCAAGAAACCAAAGATGCAGAGTGGTTTATTTCCATTCATTATTTACTTATCTTCTATCTATGAACCAGCAGAATTCAGGCCATTCTTTGACAAAGTTCTTGAAAAGGATGACATTTGTTTGATGATTTCTTTGGCTCCTGCATGGATGATGTGGATGTTGTATGCAATGATTCAAACAAACAGACCTTCACTCAAATTTGGTACTGATGAATTGATTCATACAGTCATTGCCAAAATTGTTTTGCAAATGGTTCTTCATCCATTACCAACAAGTGACAAGACGAAAGATCCTCCACCTGTTGCTGCAATGATTGCATTCTTCATGCATGTTTTGATCTTCAACAAACATGATACAACACCAATGATTCGCAACATTTTGGAAATGATGCTGAATATGGTTATTTCAAATGTTTCTAAGTATAACAATGAGCAATTGCAATCAATCATTCAGCCAACAGTTAGATTTATGTTCTATCCAGAAAACGGCGAAATTTTCAAAGATAATGTTCAATTATTGGAAATGGCAAATGTCGAATACAAAGATTTACTTGCAAAATTTGTTTCTGGGCATGTTCCACTTTTAATTTTCAAGCAGATATTCTCAAGAGAGCGTGTTAAGGATGTTCACACAACATTTTCATTAAGAGTCCAAGACAATGTTTGGTTAGACAACAAGTTAGCGAAGATGCTCATTGACATAATGGGACACTTGAAGGATAAAGAGTTGTCTGAAATGAGAATGAAAGTCAGTGAAGTTACAGCTTTAATTGCTGCCACACTTATTCACACTGATCATGAGCAGACGCTTAGATACATTACATCAATCAAGCCAATTATTTCTAATGATTTCTTGGCTCTTTCTATTGTCGGCGAAGCTGTTTACAGAGTTTCAATTAAACACGATGAAGCTATGTTCCCAACGTTCATTGGTATGTATCCAGAAATCATCAATCGTATTCAGAAGAAACCAGCTGAAGGCCTAACATATCTCAATGATCAGTTCTTTGTTGCCGAAATATTCAACGAATTGTTCAAGGAAATCAGAATTTACAACACGATGGCTGATGATGCTGAAAAAGTTTCGATTGCCATTACAAGGACAATGAGAGATTACATTGAAACGTGCCAACCAACAATTTCCAAACTCGATCCTGAAGCAGCTCAATTGATTAATAACACCCTCTTTAGAAGGAGACATACTGAGATCTTGAATGAATACAAGATCCAGCAGTTCTCATGTGAAAAGGCTTGGAGAAGAGTTTGGCGTAATCTTTCGACAAACGGAAGTCCCTGGAGCACAGTTGAAAATGCGCAACACTGGAAACTTGCACAGAGATGGGATTCACTTTACAGAAGACTCTTCATGAAACCAAATCTTGAATTTGATCCACACGTCAAAGCTTCATTCAGGAGAGATGCTACAAGTGAATCTGCAGCTCAAGAATTATTCCTCAATTGGCAAAAGAATCATCCAGAAGCTGTCATTGAACAAGAACAACCGATGCCGGATAACATCGAAGAATTTGAGCAAAACAAGAACTACGCAATCACCTTAAATGCAAAATTAATTACATTAGAAAAGAACTATGAAGGCACATTCTTCATGAATGATAAGGAAATTGCTTTCAATGCTACAGATGAAAACAAATCAACTCAATTCGAAATAACCAGTGTCGATATGGTTCTACATCGCTCATATTTGCACATTGACAGCGGGCTTGAATTCTTCCTTAAGTCCAGGCGTTCTTATTTCGTTATGTTCTCTAAGCAAAGTGACAGAAGAAGTGTTATTCAGTTCTTGAGACCAAGATCAAGCAACATGATTCTTCAAACAGGAAATGTCACAAGTTTGTCAGCATTCACAGAAGCAACAAATCAGTGGAAGTCCGGAAATATGTCAAACTTCGAATATCTTATGGCGATCAATTTCTTCGCAGGAAGAAGTTACAATGATTTATCACAGTATCCTGTCTTCCCGTGGGTCTTGAAAGATTACAAGAGCGAAAAACTCGATTTGAACAATCCTGAAATTTACAGAGATCTTTCGAAGCCAATCGGTGCACTTAATGAACAAAGACTTGCAAAGTCACTTAATGAATACAGAGAATGTCCAGATGGCCCAGAGCGCTGCTTATATAGAATGCACTATTCAAACGCTTTCTATGTCTTGAATTACTTAGTGAGAATGGAGCCATTCACTACACTTCACATCGAAGTTAATGATCGTAAATTTGATAAATCCAATCGTATGTTCAGCGGCATCAAACGCGCTTGGAATGCAGTTGGTTCATTTGCGCCAGATTACAGAGAATTAATTCCAGAGTTCTTCTGCTGCCCCGATTTCTTAACAAACCACAACAGATTCGATCTCGGAAAATTCGATAATGGATGTGAAAATGGCGACGTTAAGCTTCCTAAATGGGCCAAAACACCAGCCGAATTTATTGCAATCCACAGAGCTGCCCTTGAGTCACCATATGTCACAGCACATCTTGGACAATGGATTGATTTGATTTTCGGCTTCAAGCAACAAGGCCAAGCAGCAATTGATGCAAACAACACTTTCCACGCTTACTGCTATTCAAGTTCCGTTACTCGTGATAGCATTGCACGTTCTGATGATTTGCAGACAATCCAGTTTACAGCTGGTAATGTTGGCATCATTCCACGTCAGTTGTTCACTTCTCCACATCCATCAGTTGACATCAAACTCAAGAAACCAATATCAACGCACAAATTCTTAGTTGAATTGCAAGGATGTCCTACATTTGTTGGAATCAGCGGATACAATAAGACTATTATCGCAACAATGCCTTCATCAACTGTTTACAATGTCCCATTAAATGCCCTTCCGTCTTCTATCGGCAGTCTTCAACAAACGATGATCATGGAAGGAACAAATCCAAAGTCATTTGCATTGTTCCCAGAAATCCAGAAGTTTGTTGCATCGAGTCCTTGGGATTCATGCTTCCACATCTTCAAGGTAGATTCCAGTATGATGCAAGTTCACACTGAACGTCAAAGATTTTCATTAATGGTTGCAATTCAGCCAATTGGAAAATCACATCTTCTCACAACGTGGAGAGATTCATCCATTTCTTTATATAACATCGATAATCCACAACAGTTATACAGAATCACTCCACACCACGCAAGCGTTGTTGATGCAGACGCTTCTCAGTGCTTAGATATGATTGTTTCTGCAGACAAAGATTCACACATTGTTGTCAGCAGACTTGTCACAGGTGCATTCATCCGCACATTCATGTCTGATGATCAGGTTATCAAAGTTTCATTGATCGATGATGGCTATATTGTTGTTGCATCAGGAACGCAAAACACAAAGATCACTGTCTACACCGTCAATGGAGAGATTGTTTCTAATACATCATTTTCATCAAAGATCAGTTCATGGGTCACCATCAAGGATGCTAAGTCATATTTATCTCATCTTGTTGTTTCATTTGACAACAATCAAGTTATTGAATATAATATTCCATTTATGGAAGAAATATCATCTATTAATATCGGTGATACATTAACATCATTATCATACGATTCATCATTGAATATTATTGCCGGTGCTTCTTCAAACGGTATTTGTATTATTAATTTCTAATTATCTTTTATTGTATATTAAAACAAAGAGGTAACAAATAAAATTATCATGTCTTTATATAATGATAATCATACAATATCGAATGAAGATTTAGATGCTGCAATAATTTATCAAAATAATCACATTTTCAATTGGCTCCTTGAACAAAAAAAAAGATCAATCGAAAACATGCAGTTTACAAAATAGTTTTTGTAGTGTAAACTATTATTCAGTGCATACTGTGTTTTGGGAATATGTAACTCTTTTATCTCCGTAAATTAATATAACAATAGAAAATTAACTTGTGTAAATTTTAATTCAATTAGGATTTGAGAATGCTTTAAATTTAAATTATGAAAATGCTCACCAATAACTAAAATAAATCACCAACAGTTTATCATCATGATATGACCTCAATGATTCACATTTGATCAACAATATAAATCTCCATTATATCATCTGTAATTGAAATAAAGTCTATCGAAATCGTTCAATTTTTAGTTGAACATGGAGCTAATGTCAACAGGAAAGTAATTAATTGTCCATATTTTATTATTGTTATGATATAAAATCAATCATCCAAATTTGATCATCGAAGATTCACATTTAATCTCATCTTGCTGATTGTATCCCAGTACATTATTCCTCCAGCTTGCATATCTCTTATGTACTGAGATCTGAAGTAGACAGAGTTGTACGACGAGAAATAGAAATCGTATCCGTCTTTGTTCGTATGATTTGTATCAACAGTCCAATTTGCGTCCATCAAATACTTAATTGTCTGCTCACCTTCATACTTTGGCTTGTGCTGGCCATCAATGAAGCCGTGAGTCGTTGTTGTTCCATGACTTAACACAATTTTATTGCTTTAAATATCTATATTTGATCAAGTTATTAAAATCTTTAACAAATTCATTGTCGGAATACAAGATAATCGATCCTGGTCCATAACACTGGAATAATATGTAATCGAGGTACTTGAAGTATTGTGTTGGAAGACTGTAATCATATGCATGTGGAGTGACAGTGAGAATCTTGTTTTTGTTCAATTTTTCTCTCAGCGATTTCAAGAATTCTCCATAATTAATCCATTCTTGTTCATTGTATAGGAATTCGAAATCAACATCAGTTCCATTGAAATAATCAATAGAATTGACGATGTCTGCCATGCTTTTTGTCAATTTTTCTCTTAATGTGATGTTGTGGAGTGTTGCTGTCCAATCGTGGTGATCTTGCCATGATAGCATAACTCTGTAACCTCTTCTTCCTTGGTATGGTTTAAGAAGGACTTTGATTTGCTCTTTTCACGACAAATTATTCAATCTGAGTTTTCATTCCAATCTTCAATATAAAGCCATGTAACAAAAGTGAAGACTCCGTTAGCAATAGGATGAATGCCGCAGTTCATGCTTGCACCGTTACCGCCGAAATGAGCCCATCCTTTTCTATTTTTGAATTCTTTAACATATTCAGTGCTTTTGAATTCAGCGTTATTTGGATGATAATCGATCCATGCATCGCCTTGGCTGTTAGTTTTTCCTGAAATTATCAAAAGAGGGTTAACTAATTGGAATTTCTTCATATCTAAGTTTGCCCAAACGAATCTTCGGAAATTGATGTATGAAGATACCATTATATACCTGAATAGATCATTATCTTCGACAATTTCGCGAGTAACACCTGTTTTTGTCATTGTTCCGTGATTTTTATTTGTGTAATCAACAATATTGGGGCATGTGAACTGATCAAACTTGTAATATCCAATCAAGTTGTACCATTGTGGATTCAAATCATTGATTGTGGTTTGCCAGAAATTATGGGCATCAAAAATAACTATGTATACATATTTTTAAAATTTAAGTATCAAATGATATTTGCTCCAATATTTCATTCGATTTACATCTATAATTGCTATCAAATAGTACATAAATATATCGACCAATGACATAAGAGATTGTTCAACAATATAATTTGCTATCCATTCGTCTGCACACATCCAAAATTGGAAAGTTAATTTTTCACGATTGTCTAAATCTTTGAATCTGCCAAGGGAAAGCATACCGTCGCCATTGAATCTCAATGCATAGTTCGTTGGAAAGTCAGCGGCAATATGTTGCAGAAATAATGCAATCATCAGTTCTACAATGAGAAAATGATTTCAATTCTTTCCCATCGTATTAACTTTCAGCACTGCATTCAGCCGGTTAAGATTTTAAAGCGAAAGCTTGAAAAAGTAAAATGGTATTTTTAAAATTTGTGAAAAAGTTTTCAATTTTCTTTTGTAAAGATTTGATGAGGTTATATTTCAATTTCTTTTGTTTTTAGTGACTCATCACTATAAGAAATCTATTTAAATCAATAAAATGGCATTTTTAAAATAAGTATATTAATACTTAAATATATATCATCGATAATGCATGCTCATTATAATTTTGAATGCTTTATGGCTTCCCAGACGATTTTTTGACGCTTCTCGTCTCCAAATGAACTTCAGCGTTCCCGACGAAAAACTTTTTGATCGAAACATCAATAATGAATTGTATATCTGTCGGGCACAATGCATTAATGAATGGATATGAAAATAATGCTAGTATTAGAAATAATATCTCTGATTGTTCAGATCTTAAAGATGTATTAGCAATGTACAATTGTCTAAATTATTCAAATATTGCAATGTTAGTCCTCGGTTCCCAAAACACAAATGATTCAATTTGCAATGTTGTTTCAAATATCGATGAACATGTTGACACTTTCATGTTAGTTTATTTTATTTTTGAACTAGGTAAATTTTCCTTACTTAGTATTTATGTAATAAAGAATCAAATCGAAAAGTTAGCAAATACTATAGTATTGGGGATCAATTGAATTTGTTGATTGTTATTTCGATGTCATCGATACATATAGTTACAAAACAAATGGCAATGATATGCTTCATATTCATGTGAGGCTTTATTGACTTTCATATCCTAGGAATCAAATTTGCAATTTTTATGAAATATTCTTTAAAAAATTTATGAATATTATAATATTATAACTAAAATTTATTTCAAAAAAATGCATTAATTGATGATTTAGAGGTTATAGTATGTGTATCTGAAGTGGCAAGCACTCATTCTTCCAGTCATTTATCAATAAAATATTTTCTTCTCGTATCAAACAGGGGTTCAAACTATGGCAAAACATAGTGGATTGTTACTTTTCAATTAGGACAATTTTATAAAAAGTGACATTATTCCTTACATCACCTTATTTTCTGTTTTTATGATGTATAGACAAATTTCGATACTTTGAAAGTGATATTTTATTACATGAATCTCTATGGAGTTACTATTACCCAGAAACAACTGAATACAATTTATATTCAGCAAATTCGCAATTAAATTCTACGTTTGGATCATTTCATGTTCTTAATACTAAATTTTCCGATATTTTTGGCCAATGTATACATTTAACTGACAACAATTCAACAAATAAATTGTTGGTGAGTGATGTTTTGTTTTCTAATCTTTCTGGTAATTTTGTTGGATTAGCAATATATCAAAACTCAGGGAATTGCATTCAGAAAAGAAACTACAACCGCAATTCAAATTCCTCAGCTCAGTCAGCACATTCATACCAAAACTTTCAAAGAAGTGATAACACATCAATAAATTTCTTTTTTGAAACATCCATTTCATATTGCTCATCAGGTTCTCGTACATTTCAGCATCATTTTGGATATAATTTATTAAGTAGAAATAATATTTCAAACTGTGTGGTAATTCGCGATGCTTCTTATGCTTCAATGGCCAAAAATTACAATTTTTCTACAATATATAATAATAGTGCGTCAGTTGGAACTGTTTTTGCCCTTGGTCATAACAATTCTTTCATAACTTGTTGCAATGTTATAGCAAATACTGACTGTCACACAAATTTATATAGCGGATTGTTTTACATTGAATCAGGTATTATTATTTTGACGAAATTATTAGTAAAGGATAATAAAATGGGAAAAATTTGTACTAATATTGCATCACCAAGTGTTGTATTTTCTGATTGCTATTTTGAAAACAATCAATACACTTATTCAACTTCAGGTGCTAACATAAAATTCAATCAAACAACAACAAACATTTATATTCATTTTTGTGTGCTGAATGAAACACAAAGCTCGAAAGAGACTTTCAATAATTATTTCAAACACTATATTATTTCAATCAAATTTGCCATCTTTGTTTATTATGATTTGGAAATTTAATTCTAATATATGCATAAAAATTATTTTTGGTCAGTTTCTCATCATATTTGTCACTTTTCTAAGTTGGAGGTTCAATCCACAGTTCATTTTATGCAAAAAAGTGACAAAGCGAAGAATTTTATTTCAACCACTTAAATTGAAACCATTCTGATTTGGCTGCAATTGGGAAAGCCATTTTATATAAATCACTTTGGAGTGACTACTACCCAGATACTTCATCTTATACAAAATTCACAATAGGTGTTCAAATTAATTCGACATCAGGGGCTTATTATGTAACGAATTCATTATACTCAAATATATTTGGTCAGTGTATACACTTGACTGATAACAATAGGGATAATAAATTACTTGCAAACGAAGTGGTATTTTTTAATTTATCAATAAAATGCAGACGGATTAGCAATTTATCAAAAATCAGGTCAATGTGTTCAGAAACGGAATTGCAATCATAATTCAAAGTCATAAAAAAAAATGTTCTCATTCATGTCAACTTTTCCCAATTGAGAATCCTTCAGCAAAAAATTATTTTATTGATATTTCAGTTGCAGTTTGTTTATCTATTGGACATAATGTATTGTTTCACAGGTACGGAAGCAGAGTTGGCATTGGAAATAATATTTCTCATTGTTCAGTGGATAAAGATGTCATTTGCATGTCAAACTATCTGAATTATACATCCATTAATAACACGGCAGAGATTGGATCTATATTGGTTTTTGGATTTCAGGAAATAATTGCTTCATTTTGCAATATTATTTCAAACCTGGATAAACATACTTTCCTTTATAAAACGCCATTGAATAAATTTCTCTCAATTGGTACAGTTATATGCCATAACAACTGGTATGATCTTAATATTTGTTATCGATACATCAATAATTTCAACTAATGAAGATTCAACTAAACCAAGTGAAATTTTTGGAAAGTTCTTTGGAAATGAAATTTTTCTCATAGAAAACTTAAAAAAAGCATAATTATTATTGTCTATAACAGGGTACATAATGCTATTGATTGCTACATATGAAGGAATATATATCTTGAGTAATCAATCTATCAATACAAGAATAATATGGCGAAACACCATTTCCTAATATGAATCCATCAGGTGTAAGGATTCCAGTATAAGTGATACCATTGTCTGTAACATTGTACTCAGTCAATCATTGAGGAAAAGTTTTAAACTTTTAGATTGTAAACTTACAGTTTAAAAAGTGGCAAAAAATGTAGTTGAATTTAAATCATGATTATTTAAGTGTATTTATAAATACAAAGCATTCAAGATTATCTAAATCATTATGGGATTACTTTGTTTCCAGCATTTAACCTAAAAGAATGGTTAAAATCTGGCGCATTGTGAATGTTGTAGTTTAATATCAAATACTGGTTGTCATACTGATGAGTGGAATTATCAACAACACACACATTTGTATGATAATAATGTCGAAAAATTTTGTATGAAAATAGCATCTCCAAATGTTGAATTTATTGATTGCCATATTGAACAAAATCAATGTACTTATTTAGCAATTGGATCCAACATTATATTTAATCGAATTCATCATCGAATTAAAATTGAGTCTTGTGAAATCATTAATGTTCAGAAAACACCGAATTTATACTATTTTAACTTAATAACTATTCTACTCAATTCCGATATACTCAATCTTGAACTTTGCATCTAAATTCAATAAAGAATGTGATTGAGCAATAAAAGTGACAAATGACCACAAATACTTCGAATGTTGTTTCTGTTGAAGATTCAACGTATGATGAAGCTTTTGAAGTAGAAAAAATTATCAAGCACAAGAATGAGAATGGGGAGATCTTCTATTATGTCAAATGGATTGGATATTCTTATGATGATTGCACATGGGAGCCATTAGAGCATTTAAAGAACTGTAAAGCAGCAATTGAAGCATACGAAAAGGAATTAATGCAGCATGGCGATACAGAAAGGACATTATCGAGTGTATTGGATGTTCAAAAAGATCCTTTCTCAATTTTAGTTATTAGACAAGAAGATTTATCTAAAAGATTCCCTTCATCGAACATGTTTTCATATAAATCGTATAATTGTTCAAGACCGATAATAAGAAAGACATTTAATAAAATTCATAAATTGCAAGATGAAAGTTTAGAAGTTTCGATCAAAGATGAGTCATTACATAAGTCTTCAATTGATTTTAATACACTTTCCATGTTTACTCCTTATTCTCTTTTAGATTATGTCACAAAACACTCCAATAGAAATCCACAAGAACCAATTATTGTTGATTAATTCCTGATTTTGACCATGAATTTTAATTTCATTATCAAGACATTTTTATAAGTGATAATTCTTCAGCAATGTCTAACTTTATATCAATGAAGAGTTATCGATTTTATGTATCTTTTCATTTAAAAAAATGAATAATTATTATTAATGCTAGCGATAAAATGAAATTATGCAAAATAAAAAATTTTATTTAAACTTTTCCGAAAGACTTTCTGAACTGATAAAGTCTCTTCTTTTATTCTTCTTCTAAGAGCTTTCTTTGTGCGTTGACCTGTTGCTGAGGGCTGTATCTGAGAATCATTTGGTTTGTTGACTTCTTTGGTTCATGCTTATCCTTCTCATCGAGCTTCATGTTGATGTACTTGTCGACGACTTTGATCAATTTGTCTGTAGTTTCTTTGACTGTCTTAACTTAAGCCTTAAGCTCAACATCAGTACCTTTGACACCCATAACAGCCACGAGTGCAGCAATAGCACCATTGATAATCTTAGCAGCAGCAATGATCTTGTATTCGATTTCCTCATCTTTACCATTGACTAGAATATCGGCAACAATCATTAAAAGTTTGGCAGCTTCAGATATTTCGTGAGCAGCTTTGATGTAACCACGCTCGTTGTCGACTTTACCAGACTTTGCAATAGTCTTAGATGTGATATCTCTTGAATGAGCAACGATGACTGAAGCAGCTTTGAGAATGATCTTAGAACATGCAACAACGAAGGCAGCGAGCCAGTCTGGATTGCTGATATCCTTTGCTGTTGGAGCAGTGATCGTGGAAATATCCGTTCCACCACCTCCTGTTCCACCAGATTTGGACTTTTTTCCGCCGTCAGTGCCTGAGTCAACAGTATTGAATTTATCTTCCATGGAATTCATCTGAGCCATGAGAGCATCGACTTCACGAGCTGTAGCAACAAGATGGCGAGTGACATCATCAAGGGTTTCATCATCCTTGGAAGCAACAAATCTGCTGGCTTCATCAGATAACTTCATAACTCTGAGCATGTTGGAAATTAAGTTATCAACAGAATCCTTAAGTTCTTCATCCTAACCAGGTACACGAAGGAGACGTGATCTGATTGAGTTCTGGACGTTTGTAACATTGCTTCCCCAAGTGTAAAGAGCAGCCTGAAATGCAACACGTGCACGTTGATCTGGTGTAGCAACAGTCATAGCGATGCCATTTTCACCGAACTTGTCTGCAACCTTTCTGAAATCGACAGTTGCAGCAACAAGATCTTTGTTTGTAACTGCAGGAGCATCGACAGATTTCCTGAACTTTGAGATTTGTTCGATGAGATTGGAGTTTGCTTTGCCAAGATTCTCCCATGTCTAATTCAATGGTGGAGCCTTTGCTGGTGGTGCTGGAAGGATATAATCATCAGGAAGCTTGAGAGCATTGTTTGGATCTGGTGTGAGAACGTTTTGATCTGTTAAGCCTGATGATGTATTGACAAGCTTGCGAATGTCTGAAAATGCTGATGATAATTTATCTGAAATACCATCGATCGGAAATGATGTTTCACCACACTTGATGTTTGGATGTGCTTTAGAAACCGCTCCTAATGATTTCTCGAATCTTTCGATGTTTGTTGCGAAAAATCCGGTATTACCAACAGCTTTGTTCTTAACAGTCTGACAGTTTCTTGATGTTGCAGCACTATCGTTGCCAAACTTGAAATTGAATTCACCACAGCCTTCAGGAACGATTGATGTTGAAGCGAGTTCAACAGCATAAGCAAGATCACATGCTGTATTAGCAGCACTGTTGTATAACTTGTACTGCTGTCCAATGAATTTGGAAGCTGATCCTCTTTCATTATAGTTCGGCTTTTCAACAGTATTAAGAAGAGAATCGAAAATCTTTGTGAGATTCTTCCCTTCTATTGTCATCTTTCCTTCATTGCCTTTCTTGTCCTTCCTGGCTTTGACAGCATCACTTGCAAAGTTAATGATACCTTCCTGAAGAGCAGCATAATCATCAACTAAGTCCTTAGCAGCTTGGCTTTCACTGATGCCTCTTAAGTTAAATCCCTGATTACATAAAATAGCTGTATCAGCAGCAGCTTGAATACAAGAATTCAAAGCATTGTGCAAGCTCTCGTTTGTTCCCTTTCCGCATGTAATGCTGATAGCATTAGCAAGATCTGCCTTGAACTGATCGAATTTATCATAAGCGAGATCGATGAGAGCATCCAAGTCTCTGATTCTGTCGACAGATCTGTAAAGAAGTGGAACCAAAATGTTCAACCTGTCTGCGAAGTATTTGATTGCAGAATCAATTTCATCTTTCTTCGGATTGCCTTTGACAATCATATCGATGTATTGCTGTGTTTGCAAAGGAGATGTGCTTGGATATAAGTCATAGAATGCTTCAAGATTTCTAAGAGCTTCCAAGACATTGACGAGATCATTTGTTGAAGCTTGTTTGCCCTTTGTTCGCAATGTGTGAAGAGCTTTGATGATTCCACAAACATCGGAGTTTGTGTATTCATCTGTATCTTTAAGCTTGAGCTAGGAAAGTTCTGGGAATGCCTTAACTTGGGCAACTGTTGCAAGCATCTGCATGACGCGTTTCATGTTACCAGTATCATCCATAAACTGTGATGCTTCATCAATCAACCTCTTGTGAACTGTTTGCATAACAGGAGCAATGTTTCTGCCAAAAACATTCTCGTTCATAGCGAGAGCAACAGAGAAAGCGTTCAATGCAGGAACGAATGCCTTCATATCTGGCTTTCCAGCGTTATGTATCTTAATACATGTTGCATTGAATGCAGACATATTCTTGTCGAGATCGCCGTCACTTTTCTAAGCAAGTTTGTGATAACATTCTTGCAATCAGGAGACTTTCCTTTGTTCATCATTCTTGCGAACTCTGGAGCGAAGTTTCTCAACAAGCTACTTGGAAGGTTCTTTGCGAGTTCCTCGAACTTCTTGACTTCCTTGATGTTATCTGGCATCCTGTAGAAGATCATTGGCTGTGGTTGCGTATAAGCTGCATTGTACATATCAGAGTTTGTCTTGATGATTGATTGGATATATGGAGGCAAATGCTGAGCTTCCGGTGGATTCTTTTGCATGCAAATGTTTGTACAGATTCCATTGAAAACGTCGATACTTGATCTCAAAGGAGCTGAATATTTAACCAAAAATGCACCATTTTGTCCACTTGAAGCAACAACAGCATCATTCATCAACATGTATGTGAATGCAGGAGCGAAGAAGAACAGCATTGATGCGTCGTTATTTTCAGCATTCAACTCATTATCTTTGACAAAAATTAATGCACGAGAAATGTTGGATAACAAAGAAGCCTGGAAAAAGCCTTTATCATCGAAGTTCAAAAGAGAATACATGCATTGTGCTTGAATTGGAAGTGGAGCAGCAATCTTAACAATGCATTGTGAAGCAACATGGAGAATATGATACAATGGATGTCCAATCATTGTTTGAACAATTCTGATGAAATCATTTCCTCCTTCTGCAATATCCTGATGTTGATTGACTAACTTGTTGACATCAAGAAGATCGAAAATAAAGTTTTGTGGTGTTGAGCTGAGAATTGTTGCAATAGAATGAACAAGAGCCTCAACTTTAACTAATTCAAGATCGAGATCCTGATTCTTACCCATAATGAGTGACAATGAGAAATTTAAGATATCGTGGACTGATTCAGCTCTGTTGTGAACGATTGAAACAATTGATGTCTGGTAAAGATGCAGCCAAAGGCCATAATGAGTTCCTAATGGCTGGAACTTCTTAAGGATGCCTGTGAGCTGAGCCTGCGTTGCAGCATCAGAGCTTTCATTGATTAACTTCATCAGTGATGTTGGAATACCAGCAATCATATCGAATGTTGACTGTTGAAGGAGAACGAAATCTTTAGCTTTTGGATTGAATGTCATATTCTTCTTGATAGCAGTCATGAAGTAGTTAACTTCAGCGAGTGGCTTCTCTGGGAAGAATTGAAGGCCAGCTTCGATGATTTCGATAAGATTCTGGTTAATTTCACGACATTCTTTGTGGAATTGACGCGTGATATATGATATCTTCTGGCTCAAAGCAATCAGCAAATCTTAGCTTAATCTCGCATCAGGATAAATGGCAGCAAAGAATCTGCATGTAGAAAGAATCGTGTATGCAGCAAGTTCTTTTGAAGAAGAGCAGTTATCGAGCATAACAAGAAGCGATTAATAAGCAGCAACAGCGGATGGATTCGAATATTGATTGTTATTCGTCGTGAACTTCTCTTGATACATCGAGAGAAGGATTTTACAGATATGAATGTTCTGCTCGAATGGCTTCTTGCTGAGATAAGAAAGTGGAATTTGTGACTGTGCTGACTCAGTCGCGTAAGGCATTCTCGAAATTATATCCTGCATCAAAGGTCTCAACGACATAACCTGGAAATAAATTTTTGTTGATAAATATCCTAAAGGATTAAGCCTCAAAAAAAGCCTTTCCATCAGCAACGAGTTCCACTGTTTTGCGCACTTTGTACTTTGCGACAACTTGAGTAAACGCGGGAAACGCTGCTTTCATTTCGAAAAAAAACCTTTTCATGGAAAAAAACTAATGTCTCAAAATTAATCATATTTTTATATTCCCTAACAATATATCATATCATTAACAAAGTTTGAGCAAAATTTAATAACATTCGAAATCAACTTGAAATATCTCATCACTCATTCATATTTAACTTTCAGTTCTTTTTGCAATAATATAACATCAAGTTCTCTATAATATTATTAATATCCTGCAATGTGACAGTCACTATGTAAAGCTGTGGATAATTTTTTCATGATTGTGGCTGTCACATTTCATAACAACTCTTTTTTATTTGAAAAATAAGATCTTTGATATGTTTGTTTATCACATTTAGAATACCCAGATTTGCCATTTTTTACCAATTTATCGTCCCTTCGTAATTTGATAAGTTTACATCAAAAATTTTTTTTGATGTAAATTTTCGCGAGGTGCCACGGAAAAACAACCTCCTATTGCTTCTTGAGCCTTTAAGGCCTTCAACAACAACAAATATACTACCATTCTATGCTAAAGCCGCGTCTCTAAACACAACTTTAAAAATCGATTTTTTCTATAATTTGGTGAGCTCATACGACAATTCACCATCTTGACTTTAAGAGCCTACACTGGTAGGGATAAGGATTCATCTGAGCTCAGGTTGTCAAAAAAAGTTCGTTTTTTTAGTAAACTTCTCAATAATTGCATCTCAGATCTCGACAACATCGCGTATTTGTGCAGAAATTCGATCATAGTCATAGGGTTTAACCCATGCAAACACTAACTATCCTTCAATCTTCTCTCAATTCCTTCAAAACGCCTAGAAGTTGCTCATTAAAACTCGATTATCTTTTTTCAATTTTTAATCTTTCAAACCTTTTCTACTGTCGATGTTCATGGTATACTTAAGGGTTTCAACCATGAAAAAATCAAAAAATCCGTTTATTTTTTTAAGAAAATATCTCGATTTTTTTTCAATTCTATGTATTTTTCTCAATAAACAATTAAAACCTTCTTCCATGATGCGTACTTCATCGCTAGTCTGTTTAAATACTTTAAAACATACTTTTTCTATAAATGTTATATTTTTGCTTGATTTAACAAAATAAACTCTTATTTATTTATCTCAAAGATCACATGCACATGAGGTACTATGCATTCAAACGAAGTTGAACCAATTTTTCTTGCGAAATATTGTGATTGATTTAAAATTTTATTTTTGATGGAAAAGCTTGAAATATATAGCAGTATGGGTACAGGCAATTATGACGACACCGTCTTTGTACGTAAATTCACATATTTTAACAGATAAAAAAAATTCATAACAAAAATTGCTAAAAACAGTTTTTATTTTTCTAAAAGAACAAAAAAGATTGTCATTTGAGGCATAAAGATCATGCATGAAAGCCAAATGGAGAGAAATCAAATATCTTTAGCAATAAAAAAACTAAGATGCAAGAAAAATTGGGCAGAAAAATGGCAAAGAGGATACAAAAAACCAAAAAATTGCTCATAACTAAGTAAAAATGGCCGTGGAGATGATTTGGAGATATCGACTTGGCAGAAGAAAAGGCTCCTAGGAAGGCATGTATCGATGCCTCATCAGTTGTAAAAATGTGTTTATTTGTTGACAAATTTCCCAAATTTTGGAATTTGGTGAAAAGGAGCATTGTCAATGGTGGAACTAGAACAAAGGTATGTTACAACTCAAAATACCGCTGGAAAAAATAGAGTTCTGGAGACAGCAGTGCCGATTTAGCCGCAAGCAAATAATTGTTCGCAGAAAAGTGACGTCTATCATCGCGACTCCCCCTTCTTTCCTATCGTTGGTAAAAGAATGGCAAATCTGGGTAAAATTTAAAACTGTCAAAAAATTAACACCAATATTTGATATTTAGACACTACAATGTGTTGCGCTCCTATCCAAATAAAACTTTTTAGATTTATAATGGTTGAGAATTAATTTCCAAAAATTTCATGCCCATAACTGATGGGTCTGAAATGCTTTCATCCTCTATAATTTATTCTCTAAATGTCAAACTTCTACGGAGAAATATAAAATATCGAATTAAATTAATCTCAAATTTTATTGAAATTTGTCTGAGTGGCACTGCTGCAAGCCGAAATTGAATGAAATTTCGATGGGTGGCAACGTTGCAAGCCAAAGAACTCGTGAACAATTCATTGGGTGGTTCCACTTGAGAATCACAATTTATACATTACGTGTCATAATCTGACACGTAAATTTATCACCTTTTCTAGAAAAGTGGACCACTCATTCAAAAATGCATTCCAACAAAAAATTAAAAATTCAATTTTTTACTTCAAGAAATATCTAAATATAAAATAAAAATTAAGAAATAAAACTTTCCAAAAATAAAAAACTGAATTTTTTTTCTAGTTTTCTCAGTTCAACAGACACATTTATATATGGCCCAAAATTCCCTCATTGACGATTTTATGATCGGTGACGGAATGGATGATGCGTCTGGTTTGAGCGGAGACGACTTTAATCTACATAACGCATTCGGAAACGACAATTTCCTTGGCAAAGGAAGCCCACAACGCGGTGGAATGAATCAGCCGAAGTTCAGCCACGGAACGGGGTTCGATGCATTGCCAATGGACGATTTTGACCAATTTCCAAATAATTTTCAATCTCAAAACAACAAATTTAATCTTTCTAACGAAAGTCTTGGAGATATTTTCGGAGCTTCACAAGAAACAGGCGTAAATAGATTCAATACAAGCACTCCACAAGCAAATAAAAAACAAAATTTCGGTCTTAAAACTGGATTCGACGCTATTCCGATGGGAGACTCCGGCTTTGGTGATATCAACAAAGGATCTCTACTCGGAGGCGATTTTGGAAGCAAACTCTCAAAAACGGATAATTTTTCTGTCAATCCACGCGAAAAATCACAGATGAAAACGAGCGTCAGCGTTGGGTTCAATCAGCCAAAGTCGAATTTTGACTCAGTTCCAATGGATAATAATAATTCAAGATTATCGTTGAATACAGAAACGCGATCAATTAACGGCTCGAAGCGTTTATTGGGCGGAAATTTACTGAATCTCAAAAATTCTCAAAACTTTAGTCAAAGCATTGACACAATTCCTGAACAAATTGATCAATTTCCACCATTAAATATATCACAGGTAAACAATCCACAGGGAGATCTCAACGATTTGGGTGATGATTCGCCTTTTAATCAAGATATTCCTCAATCAGATGATTTAAAGCATCAAGTGTCTTTTCAGAACTCAGACATCGTAATGTCAGGTAACTCACCTAATGATGAATTCATTCCACCAAGAAAAACAGTGAAAAACTTCCAGCAAGAGAAAAATCAATCAAAAATTTCACAGGATATTCCTCCAAGAGTTTCAAGTCTCAATCAACTGCAATCTGTATCAGAAAGACCTTCAGTTTCTATTGCAAAACAAACGCCAAAGATTATGCAAACACAAAATCAACCTCCTATTGCTTCTTCACCACCGCAACAAGTTCCACAGCCTCAACCTCCAGCACAAAATACACAGCAAAATTTCCAACCACAATATCAATATCAGAGTCAGCCACCAATGCAACAACAACAAGCAATGCTTCCTCGCGATCAGTTTCCTATTGAAACAGGAGTGAGAACTTCATTCGATAGAACAATATCAGCATTTAGAATGTATTTCATCAATGATTTCAAGAACATGTGTCGCGCAACGATGTCAAAAGAAGCATCACTCCCATACATCGATAACTTCACAGATGAACTCAGTACAGAAATCGCATCATTAATCGAAACTCCTGTTTCACCACTCGATATTAACTCTCAAAGTATTTCAAGGCAAATTGCTGCTTCAATAGATGAACACACTAAACCAGTAAGTTCTTCGCTTGCTGACATTGATGCGCGCAATTCTCTTTCAGGTGAACGCCATGTATCAGAACTTAGACAATTACAAGATGATTTGGATACCCTCAAAGCAGTGTTTAAAGCTCAAAGCGATGCTGTTCTTCAAGAACTTGAAAAAGAGAGAAGATATTCTGCTCAAAGGAGAGATGCTGTTTTAACAAAGAGAAGGAACACAGAACATAGACTTCGAACACTCAGTCTTAAACAAACAGAACTAGAAACACGTAGCCGTGCGCAAGCATCAGAAAAAGAGTCAATTGAAAGAGGAGCGAAAAGCTTCGAGCATCAGAAGAAAGAATGGGAAGAAAAAGTTCTTCCTAAGATTGTCGATGATGCTGACAGTATTAGAAAAGAGATATTCGAAGAACTTAAAGCGTTAAAAAACGAACTCACAGAAGGACCTTCAGAAGAACTACAAAGTGTCATTGAAGACTGCGTGAAAATACTTAGAAATGAAGAAGAGTTTTTGAGAACAGATATATATGACATTCAGATTGCAACAAGATGGGTTGAAGAAAAGAAACGCGAACCTGTTCAAAAGAGGACAATGCTCGGAAAAATAAAGCGATCAACAATATTAGATCAGACACAAGAAAAATTAAGTCGTATCAAGCGTTTGAGAGATGATTCTCTTAATTAAGTTTTTTATTTGTATTTATTTTGTTATAATAAATTATTTGTATGAATTTTTGAAGTATAAATATGCTGCTATTAGAACAATAATAGCGCCTATAATTATCAAAAGACCTTTCTTTTGTTTTTGTCCATCAGAATTTTCGTAAGCTATTGTTGCACGCGCTAGAATGTCTTGCTTCAGTTGAATTTCCTTTTGTTGATAACTCCAGTCAAATGAAAGACTTCAATGGGAATATCTTCTAATAATATCACGAAATTCGAGGTCAACTTGATAGTGCAGAATTAACGTATCAACAAACAAATACGTGAGTTCTGGGCAGCATACAAGTGTTGTTTTTAGCATTTCTTTTTGTTTTTCTTTCCTTTCTCTTTCAAAGATATATAATAAAGACCATCATCGTTCATTATTTTAAAAAAGTGATTTCACGTCTTATGAAACAAAGTTACATGAAAATGAAATACGCATCATTATTTTATGTAAAAGAATCGATGATTAATGAATTTAGATATAAGATTTGAAATTGATGTTAGAACATTTCAACTCAATAATTTGATTCGATTATATGTGGAAATTAATTGTATTCAGTTATTATGACAATTTTATTAAAAAAGAATCTTGGATCTTAAAATTTGAGTTCAAATTTTAAATTGAAGCCTATAAATGATGCAAGTAACTTTATTTGCTTCATTGCAAAAATGAATGACATTTTTCATAGTATTTTTATAATTTTGCGCCCATTAATACAATTATATTTTTAGTGTATTTAAATGTATATCCAAAATCTTTTTTTTGTGATGAATCATTCTTTATTTCATCTTCAAATTTCGATCCTTTCCAATTCTCCTTTTATTACAATCAGTCATAATAAAATCGGATCAAATTTCAAGATTCTGAACTCTTATGCGTATAACTTCATCGGAAATTTTTTGAAATCATATTCATCGAATTTTTTCATTGATATTCACAAAACAACTTTCAAAAACTTCCAAAATTCTTGTATACATCTCTCAAATGAAGAAAAAATCATCGAAAATCAAGTTTTTGATAAACAAAATAAATTTTCTACGGCAAACAACATTTCTAATTGTGAATTTACACATTGCAGGAATGAGCATATCAATGGATCCGCCGTTTATACTTCTCACAATTTGAATATATTAAATTGTTTAATTTACGATTGTTTTGCATCATTTGGCGCTATATATACAGAATCCAACATAAATATTCAATATAGCACATTTAGAAAGAACGGAGCCTCATCACAAGCTCCGGATTTAACAATTCGAACATCTTTATCAAATTCATCATTCCAATATAATACACACATAGAATCGAAGTCATTTTTGTTCGGCTCAATGTATAGAGAAGCGGATGGAAAAAATAAAATTGAAGATTCAAATTTTACAAGAACAAACTCAGAATCGTGTGTTGGAACTTTAGAAGACTCCAAAGGAGAATCCCATTATAAATATGTAACTTTCTTTCATTGCTCTGCCGAAGCATTTAATGGATGTCATGTTCTAACGCGAAAATCATCTGCATCAGTTTTTTATTGCAATTATCTAAGAAACTCACACAAAAGTGCCGAAAAAATAACAGCAGCAGCGCTTCTTATGTATTTTAATCAAGGAGAAATGATTATTTCAAATAGTATTTTCTATTTGAACAACAGAGATCGAAGTTATACTATTAATTTTGCTTATGGAACTTTTGGTCAAATTATTGATACTTGCATCAGTGGAACATATGAAGCAGAAGTATTTTCCAATTATGAGGTCGTTCAGTCCAATGTTACTCATAAAGCATGTAAAACAGAAATACGGAAATACATAAATGAAATAGGATACGTCAAAAATCGAAAGCATTATAAACAAATGCAACAAGCAAAATTACAAATTCTTATTGACGTTATTTTATTTTTAGTTGGCTTCACTTTATCATTTATTGTTTCTTATATTTTAGGTCGCTTGTTCCCGCGTCATCAAACAATAATGTTCTATTATATTAAGAAAATAGTTTGTAGAAATAGTTCTAATATGTTATAAAAGTTGTTTGTTAATTTTTATATAAAATTGTTTATTATATAAACAAAAATAGAATTCTAATAATATCCATGTGAACGTCTCAGATGATTATAGCATTCATCAGATGTATTGAAACAAACTTTGCATTTCCAACAGAAATGTTTTCCGCATTTACATTCAATATGATTGCATCCCTTCTGTTTTGAAAACAAGAACATGGCAATTTGGACATCTCTTAATTGTATCTGTATCATTAACAACTTCATTTGCCTTCCTTGGACAAATTTGTCCTTTATTATGGAACTGACCGCAGAAACGACATAATCGCTTGTGACATATTTGGCATTCATTTTCAGACTTTGCAGCACTGAATGCAACATCTTCATGATCTGGGCAAACAAAGGATGTACCTGGTGTTGTGTGAACTATACCGATAATAATGGTTCGAATCCAACGTTCCAAGAGATCAAAAATGTTCTTTTCGCAACGAAGTGAGTAAAAAAACTTGTCCAAGAGGGAAGAAACCATCAAATGCAAATCCAGCCGGAAGAGTTATATAACGTATATTGCCTTTGGCGCTGTTAAAATCATCAATTAAAAAGTGCTCAAAGCAACCAAAACAAAGAAGTTTTGCAGTTGAAGTGTTATTCTTCATATCATAGCAAATAATTGGGATGTGAGATTTATGTGGAGGAGCGCACATTGATGGACAGAAGTAAACCTCTGGTTCTTCATCATTTATATATTCTTCAAGAGTACCATTAGCAACTTCTTGTTCTTCAGAAGGAACAATAACAACTCTTCGTTTCATGTCAATATACCAATTAGGTGTGATTTGAAACACCATTGAATGAACTGTGGAAAGTGATGCTGTTGATTTCAATGGAAGAATAGAAAATGGCGGAGCATACTTTCCTTCCATAAAAAGATCACGTGCAGAGTTTGCTTCTTTGTAACTCATTGATATATAATCACCATCTTGGAAACAATTGATTCCATTCTTTGCAAGGAAGAAACAAATATCTTCAATTGCAGGTTTATAGGAAAGAAGTGAAAGGTGAATGGCATCTCCAGGAGGAATAAAATTGACCATATTGACCATTATTTCATCTTCAGCAGAGACCTCAACTTCATCAATTTGATTTAAAGTTTTCGGGTTGCATACGAAATCTATTCGTTTGTTGCGCTTAATTTTTTTTCAATTGGATTTTGGAAAAAAAAGAATTTAAAGTGTTTACGCATAAGCTCTGTGTGTTATTCTCCCAAAAAAAAACTATAAAAGCATATTTGTGATTAGATTTACATATTTATTATCGACAACAACATATTTTACGTTATAAAAATGCTATACAATGGGAATATAATATATTATAATGAGTAAAGCACATCATGGCAAATCAATGTTTTTGATGCAAGATATATCTAATATTTTAATGAAA
>JALKBU010000409.1:0-42225 GCA_023091735.1 Trichomonas tenax
GGTTTAATCATTGATCATGCAGGAAGTCACATTCATTCAGTTTACGGAAACACTGCCGACACTGGTTCAGGTACTGATTACATGCCTCCATACATGACTGTTTACACGTGGTATAGGGTTTATTAAAACTGAATACATTTTCTCTCATAACCGCTAAAATTATTTTTCAAAATTTCCTTACCCTCATTTCTTTGCCCTTCGGGCTTGGGCGAACGGACTTTCAGTCCTGAGGCACGAAGTACCGAAGCCCTTCGCTTTCTTTTCTTAGTTAGTTAGTTTGTCATAAATTATTTTCAAAACTGAATAAATTTTCTCTCATAACCACTAAAATTAATTTTCAAATTTTTTTACTTCATAAATTTCTTGCCCTTTAGGGCGTGGGCGAACGGACTTTCAGTCCTGAGGCACGAAGTGCCGAAGCCCTTCGCTTTCTTTTCTTAGTTAGTTAGTCATAAATTATTTTCAAAACTGAATACATTTTATAAAGTCAGGAATTCCAAAATAAAATTAACGTTAGTTTTGTAAGTAATTCAAAAATTTATTTTTTATATAGGGGGAACCTAACTTGTAAAACTAAACTCTGTCGTAAATATATTTAAAAAGATGTTCGTGGAAGTCACGGCGCAGTCGTGGATTATTTTTAAAAGTGAATAAATTTTATAAAATCAGGAATTCCAAAATAAAATTAACGTTAATTTGTAAGAAATTCAAAAATTTATTTTTTATATGGGGGGACCTAACTTGTAAAATTAATTCTGTAAATATATTTAAAAAGATGTTCGCAGAGCTCGAGTCTTCGCCTCGAGCTCTGCGAACATCATATTACTAACTATGGATACTATTTATAAACTCACTTTCGCATATAATACGAATCATACCATACACATCTCAAGCGATACTTGTCCTAGTCTTCATCAATGTTTCATCTTTCGTTTGTCCTTTTTACTTTATCATCACTTAATCTCTTTTCCAATTTCTTCTGTAACTCTTCATAGCTCTTTGAGCCGGGATCCTGGACATCATCCTGACGAAGCCTTGGATCTTTTCCTAATTCTTGAACTTTGGAAGGATGATATTTAAATCTGTTATATTCTTTTGTTTCTGTTTTAATCATAACGACATAATATTTTTGATAATGGTAAACGTTTAAACCATTTATCTGTCAAGTTTGTCACATATAATATATCAGGTAATAGATCCCATATTTTTCTATTATCTACTAATTGACCATCAAATGCAAAAGCAATTGGTTTAATATTTTGTTTTCCTTTATAATATAGGGTGTGCAAGGGTGCGTTTAGCACAGAAAGATAGAGAATGAGTTGGAATGTTATAATAAGATCATTATAAACCCTATCAAATTTAAGCATTATAACTATGGTTTGAAGTTTCTATTTCGATTATAAGTCGCTCAAATATCACAATTTTGGCATCCGTCATTTTTTTGCACAATTTGGGTATCAAAATTTTTTCTTGCTTGAATATAGTGACCAATAGCAAAGTACAGATCAATTTAAGCATATGCATAGATAAGCCGGACGATTCTAAATCGGAATCTATAGAGTAAAATAAAAAAATCAAGGCTGTGTAACTTGAATAACTCTATAAAAGCGAAACTAATTGTTTTGTGAAATTTCAAAAAAAGTGAAAACACTTTCATCATTTGTCATGATGTCACATTGTGTTCACAATCAACTACAATCTATATAATATTAATATCCAATTAGTATATATCTTATTTATATATATTATATCGTTGTTTTCCTTCATAATATCTGTATCAGATCAAAATAAAAAATTATGTCATATTTTTCAAATTTGTAATTGAAATGCTGTTTTGACTATATACATCAAATTTGACTTCATTCAATGGCAGAGAGTAATATACCATCAACTATAGATCCGTTGTGTCCCTAAGGAAAGTAATTGGCACATCTCAGTAATTAATGTAAAAGCAAATATTCGATGGGAATCAAATTTTTGTCAAAAAAATTGTGTTTGCGGAGAAAACATGTCTTTCGAGATTTTCGTTTTCATATCATTAATAATTCATCTATCGACTAATGTTATTATAATCAATACAGTATCTATTATATACAGTAACTATTGTCTATGTCTTTTATCAATCATTGGGTTGACTGTAATGAAAACAAAAAATCCTATCTCAGATTGTCAAAATTCGAGCCGTCTCTATTTATGGGATTGCTTATCAGCAATCTAAGATTCATTTACAATTATGAGTATATCCATAGATTATATACGAGGTATATTATAATTATAATAGCAGAGAAAGATTGTTTCAAAAATTTTTTGATGAGAGAGTGAAAATTCTTTCTTCGTCACATCAAAAAATGAACATTTTGGCGCCAATTTTTCCCACGAAACCGCTTTGGGACTCAATTTTGATTTTATATCCCACCATGGCGCCAAAATTATATGACATATTTCTCTATATAAGAGTTATTATATGTGTATATTATATATGTGTTAATAGAATGATTCAGATTTGCTCCAAACTTTCTGCGCTAAACACACCATTGCACACCCTATATAAACTTTCAACATAATCACAAAAGTAAACATCAACTTGTTTGACACCTTCCAAAATTGGATTAAGTGCTTCAATTAATTTATTGACGGTAACGTATTCAAGTTTGGAGCTCATTTCTTACAAATTAAAAAATAAATTATTTCAAAAAGTAAGAAAAAATTATGAAGTGAGAAACCTTTACAATCCATCACCTTTGTCAATGATTTCAGTTTGATGTTCACCATTGAACGGCTCGTTGAGCCTGAGGTGCAAAGCACCGAAGAATTTTGTTGATTTCCCATATTCTTTAAAATGTTTTTTAATATCTAATGAATGCCAATTGTTATAAGAAATTAAATAAATTTTATCTTTGTATCTTTCATCATTTCCAATATATTTATATTTTAATTTAGTCTTTGTGTTTTCATAGTCTTCAGGATTCAATACTTCACAGTCTTCATTTTGGAAAATCATTTTAATATATTTCTGGTTATAAATTCTTCTATTCACCATCCCATTTTTACCATTTACTTTTTTATAACAATAAATAATTCTGTCTTCTTTTGGTTCATCTATGACTTTAATTTTTTCATCAGAAAGTCGTTTGTGTTCAAAATCTCCTTATTGGAATCTTTTCCATGTTGTTATATATGGTTTTCCATCATATTTATAAACTAATTCCGAATTACAATTTTCATATTTAGATATTAATTCACAATTTTGTTTTTTAAATTGTTCTTTATTCCATTCAGGATTTAAATCACGACCTAATCGTTTTGGTATTTCATTGTCTTCACTTTCATGGCTCGGAGAGCCTGGAACCTCTGGTTCTTGTTTTTCAAAGTCTTTAATTAACTTGTTAATGTATTTATTCATAAACTCGGGTTGAATCGTTACAATCTATATATATTCGTTATTGTCCCCTCTATATATTTATTACAAAAATTGGCAACTAATCCCCTGCATATACGACTTCTGTATAAGTGATAGCGAATTTGGAATATTGGATGTACTGATTAAATAAGAATTGAACGAGTATTATTAAATCAGTTTAGAAACTTATAATGACCCAAATATTTTATTCAAGCCTAAGTTTATCATTTTCATTACAAAAATCATTTTAGTTCATTTTGATGGACCTCAAGAGATGGCTTGCAATTCATAAATTGTTTTCAAAAAGTTTTAGTGCAATTGATTGAAGATGGTTAAAATTTTTTGACATGTAAAATCCTAAAATTTGTCATATTAACGTCTTGTTTCATTGATGCAGTTTGATTGGAACAATCTTCAGCGGAATACGATAAGACAGTTAAAGGCTGAGGCTGACGCTTTATCGATATTCATTCCACACAGAGCAACAAAAACTGATATAATTCGAATTTTAGAAAGTCAACGCTCAGATCTCGAACAACCACTCGAAAGACCACTTTTATCAAAAGGAAATTACATCGAAAACTCATCTCCGCCAGAAAAAATCGATATTCATCTATCTGCGATCGAATCAATGAAAAGAAACTATCTTCCTTCGGTTCCAAGGGATATTATTGCCGAAGTCATTGTTAAGTCCGACAAAAAAAAGTTCAATTTTTCACCTGTTCCAAGTTCTCCAACGAATGTTCCGATTTCTTCACCAATACTGAAGTCCCTGAGTGTATCAGAGCGTTTTATACCATCAATGCTCGTCGAAGATTCAACAGCGCCAAATTCAGCATTTGGATCAGCAAATTCTTCTCGTTTGCAGTCACCATTAGTTGGGTCTTATCCTAAAACAAGTATTTCCAATACTACTGAACGTGTTATGACACCAATCATTTCTAATGAAAGATCAATTACTCCAATTCACATGTCTGTTCCTTCATACAGTTCTAACTTTAGAGTTAGCATGATAACGAACTTCTTTTATCATTCTTTTTGGATTTTGGCGTTGTTATCATTTATTACTGCATTTTCAGTTGGCGAAGCGATATTCGCAACAGCATTCTTCATAATGTTATACATGTTAATGATTATAATTAGAAATATCGAAATTAGTCGAAAAGCACGACGTTTGGCATCATATTCTATGAATTTGGGAGATTCGAGTCAAATTCGAGCTTTATGTCATCCAGATAAACTGGTTTACAGAAAAGCTGCATCTTTGATGAAAAGAAAATAATTGTTTGTAAAATTATAAATTTGTTTATTGATGTTTTTTTTCTTGAAAATGTAAATATCCTTAACGAAAAGTGACTTTAGTGGGGTTAAAAGTGACGTTTTTATGAGATTTTTTTAAAATTTGATTATTCTAGTAAATAGAGTTCACTGGATACAATAATTCTAAAGTTTATTTATTATCGTCAAGTGAATGCACATACCAGGAAGTAAAATTAGCACCTGGTATTTATAAATTTGAATTATGGGGTGCACAAGGTGGAAATGGATGCACTGATGCTCAAATATTAACCCAATATTACGGAGGAAAAGGTTCATACGTTTCAGGATATTTGAAACTAAAACATACAAGAAATTTCTTCCTTAATATTGGAGGAAAAGGTTCAAATCCAACTTCATGCAATGTTCATGAATTCACTCCAGGAGGATGCAATGGGGGAGGTAAAGGTGCATATGATTTTCAAGATAATGATAATTCTGCGGGTGGAGGTGGAGCTACTGATATAAGATTAGCTCAGGATGACATCACTTCAAGGATTATGGTTGCAGCGGGTGGCTCTGGATCTACTTATAACTCTTTTGGAGCTCCTGGTGGTGATATTATTGGTTATTGGAATATGTGTTACTCATCTACGTTTATTTGTATAAAGCTGTCGCCTACGAATCAGACAAATGGAAATGCACTTGGAAAAGGTGCTGATGGACTTATCCATAATGACGTCCCCGGTTCTGGTGGAGGTGGAGGTTATTATGGAGGAAATAAAGGTCGAGTTGAAATTTCTAATGATGCAGGATACAATTCAGTGGCTTCTAGTGGCTCCAGTTTTGTTAGCGGACATCCATTATGTAATGCTGTTGATAAAAATGGAATTAATACTGGAAAGTCGATGCATTATTCAGGATTAGTCTTTTCAGAACCTCTTATTCTGAATGGAACTTGTGAATTTCCAAATCCTTCAGGAGGATCAGAATTTGGACATGAAGGAAATGGAGCAATTAGAATAACTACTTTATTTTCAATTTTTGATATTGGAAACTTATCGTGCGAGCGTCAGTTTTGGATGCTTAAATTCCTCAATCAAATATTGCTCCAAGCTATTCTTTCAATCTAACGTCATATATGTATATGAATATAATGTTGATATAATGATACATTTTACAATTAAATTATTTTTGCCAAATTTGATCATTTTAGGATATGGGCAGTCTATATTCTAGAGGAACGAATAGCAGAGGAACGTTTTCGATAAATTAAATGCTTATGTTTTGAAAATAGAAACGATGGTAAAAATTAAAAAGAAAAAGTAATGCACCGCCCGGGAATCGAACCCGGACCCCCACCTTGGCAAGGTGAAATTCTACCATTAGACCAGCGGTGCTTTACATTTATTAATTTAAAATATTTATAAGAGATAATATTATTTGTAATATTAGGGTTAACAACGTTTTATTTATTTTTGCTGGACTGTAAAAAAATGTTTGTATGATTTCTGAATGATTTAGGATGAAAGATGAAGCTATATAAATACCCATGCACCTCCACAGACAGTGACATCCCATAAATGTTACTTTGCTTTTAGGAACATATTTATTTGAACTCTGGGGTGCACAAGGAGGTAACAGATGTACACAAAATCAACATTTAACCGATTATTATGGTGGAAGAGGAGCTTTTGTTTCTCGAATTTTAAGTTTACAAAAAACTCAAGAATTTTTCCTATTTATAAGAGGAAAATGGTGTGATCCAGTACAATGTAGCGGTGCAAACACCGAATATGGCGGTTATAATGGAGGTGGAACAGCTGGAAACAATATATCTGATGATGATAATTCAGCGTGTGGGGGTGGTTCTACTGATATCAGAACAGTGGAATATGACCTAATATCGCGAATTAGTGTTGCTGCTGGAGGTTCTGGTTCAGTATTTAATGCTTTCGGAGCCACTGGTGGTGATATAACAGGATATGTGACCATATGTCCGAAAAATAAATATTGTATATCTCCATCAAAAACGAACCAAACATCCAGAAATGCTTTTTTAATATGTGCAAATGGGATTGATTCGAAGTATACACCAGACTCTGGTGGATTCCTAGGAAATGCTCGACGGTCATCATATTTTATAGCTTTTAGATCGTAACGTAGGTATAAATTGTTAAATATGCCTCCTGGTGGAGGTGTAGGGAGACCATTTAAATGAAACATGTTTTTGAAAATATAAAAAGTATCTAAAATTCTGATATTTCGGGATAAAATAGTTTACAATTGCAAATTTCGGGAATAGGGAAGAAATGCGTTTGTAGTCCTTTCTCTGTGTCCACATATCAGAGTACAGTATGTACATACAGCTTATGGCAAGTTATGGATAGTTTGGTTATTATATAAAAATGGAATATTTGATATTATAGTAAATCTGGCTAATATTACATGGATAAAGCCAGCATATACTTTTTATAATGTTTTATATATCTTATATGTAATATTATTAAGATTGAGCTCGTTATATAATTAGCATTACCATTTGTTAGTTACAAACTGAATTAAGTTCATTATTCAATTATACTCGTATTTTGTATGTTGTTTTTAGTGTGTTTATATTGAAGTTAGACTTTTATGAGGAGAATAATTGGTATTGAGGCGTTATGGTGTGTTTTAAAGCAATATATAATAGAAATTAATCTTCTAACAATTTTATATACATAAGGAGCTGTAATTATGTGATAATTCATGGTTTAATATGTTATTTTGGAAATATATCGATATTTATGCGTTTTGAGCATCTATTACTGTGTGCCAATGATATATGCACTAAGTTAATTATGTTTCTCAAGCCCCAATGTGTTGTGGGCCTATAGTTGTTGGAGAAAGATGAATCACGAACATAACTTATTGTGTTGATCCTCTTCTAAATACTTGTGTCAATGGGCCATGCTTGCAGCGACATTTTCGTAGAGAAAAAGACTAAAATAATTAGTTTTTTAAAACATTTGGCATTTGATGATGATTTGAAAGAGTTTTTAACATTACCATCATTGCATATGTCTCATTTTAATCACTGCCATAGAATAATCAATGCTATTATTATTTTTGACTATCTGACGTGTAAAAAGTGAGATATGACATGTAAAATATTTTTGACAATGTAAACATAATTGGAAAGTTGCATTTTACGTTTGTATTTATATGTGGGCGCTGTAATATCTATAATTTAACAATAGATATTCACTTTTATTGACTTTTCAAAATTAATAAATTTATTATTAACACAAAACATTAAATAATCTAAAGCATAAGTCATACCTACACGTTGTGTGTTGCTTCGTGGCGTCAAAAGCATCAAATATCTACTCAATACTATCCATTTGATCAAATATTCTTAGAAATGAAACATTTTTGGTCAATATTCTCCTATGTATCGATCTATTGGAAGAAATGGACTTGTATCGCTTGATTTCTAAGGATATTTGATCTTGAGGAAAATGAACATTCAGTAGAGTATCACACTATAGTTCATTCAGTAGAGTAGCTGCTTGATATAACCGAACTCTAGATGTAAGTGTCACAGTTATTAATTTCAAAAGTCGATATTTGATTAAAAAAAGAGTAAATCTTGAGAAAAATGAACGGTTTCTAGCACAGACCCTCTAGAAATTCGTTGTGCTAGAGGATTTGTGTTAGGAACTGTTAATTTTTCGAGATTTACGAGTCTGATTATTAGATTTCGTAAATATCACATGCTGTCTAATAACATGAAAAGCAGATACCTATAGGCTATCTGTACGTCATGTTATTAGACAACAAAAGTACGTGATGCTGATCGATGAATGAGATGTTTGTATCAGTCGCATTTTCTAATACTCTCTAAGGTTTATGTGGCATGGAATGTCATAGAAACTTTAGAAAGTAGTAGAAAATGTCTGTATGAATTGGAGCATCAAATTAATGAATATGAGCGAATTTCGAAGACATCAACGACCAATAAATGGCTGGCTAAGAAGAACAGCTTCGAATTGGCCATTTGCTGGCAGTTGATGCTTTGATTGTGATGATATTGGAAGAGAATCGATGAATTCGTGTGTTCTCCAGTAGCTTTCCATTGGCTAAAGTGACATATGCATTGGCAGACCCTCAAAATCAATGAAAAAATAGTGGAGAAATATCAATAATTATTATAACGTACTTTTTAAAAACTTATAAACACTTTTTAACAATATAATACTTTTTATAATCTAAAAAACAACTATGTCGTTTATTTAAAATTACAAATATCACCTTTCATTCTATATAAAATGAAATTTACTTGAACAAATTAATTATTTTTTGATCCTGTAATTTGTCTTCTTCAAAGTATTTTGTGATTTAAAAACTAATATTAACAAACAAAACATTTTGCAACATCATATTTTGTGATTAAATCTGATTTTCAAGAAAAAGTACGATATAAAGATTGTTTATGCGTTATCCAGTAGTTCTTCAGTGATTAGGAGTGATACCATGGCAGATATCCCTCTAGTCAATGAAGAGCTAGTGGTTTGCCGTTCAACATTTTCCAAGTTCTTCCGTTATCTCGCAATTTCAGCACAATCAAGGCACCAACAGTCAACAAACCGCAAACACGAAGCTTTTCTTCGTACCCAATGGTTTGCTGACTGTTGGTGCATCGAAATTTGCTCATTTCTAACTCTTTCTAAAACTTTTTATAAATCTACATTTTTAAAGGATCTCTGAGGTTGCTAAGATATAAGATGGCCTATAAACCTCAGAGATCCGTAGAAAATTCGTTTTATCTAAAAATTACATCCATCGATCTACATTTAGTGCATTAACTGTCTAATAGGATGCCAAGCAGATAACCTATGAACTTCTTCTTTCCATCCTATTAGATAGCTAAACCTTTCTACGATGTACAATATTGTTCATGCATTCCACACTAGTTTTTCACTGATTTTGAGGACCCGCAGTGAAGAAATTCCTCTAGATAGTGAAAAGCTAGTGGATCACTATTGAAAATATCACAAGTTCATCGATATTCTTGCAATCACAGCACGATCAAGGCATCAATAGCCGACAATCCATTGTGTACGAAGGATCTCTTCATCTCCAATGGTTTGCTGACTTTTGATGCCATCGGTATCCGCTCATTTCTAACTCATTTCAATTCTTTTTTCAAATCTTCACTTTCTACTTCTCTCTGAGGTCCTTGGAACTTTTGGTGATACAGGAACCTCATGGAGTCATAGAGAATTCGATAAACCAAAATACTCTATTTATCGATATACATTAGTTGCTTTGCTTGTCTAATTCCAGGAAAAACCGATAGCTTATGCACATCAGTTTGTCATGACATTAGACAAGCAAAGCAATCTACAATAGTTAGTTTTGCGTTAATTTAATATCATCAAAATTGAACAATTCATAGCATAAGCTCCCCCGAACAGCGCATTTCAGTATTTATGCAATTTGAATAATTATCGATTTACTGTACTAACAAACGCGAAAATTACATCTATAGAGCAATCATATTCGATACACACCCTGCATGATTAAATATAGCTTTTTATCAATATTAAATAAATCTATTAAGATTGATTTTTAATTCTTCAATATTATTGACAATACTTCTGATATCAGTGCTCATAATATTAATAGCTGTTGAGGTATTTTGACATTGTCGCTTTACAAAGGATCGCCTTCCCTGACACCTGTCAGATATTTTTTGATGCGCTACTATGTTATCCCTATTTCTATTGAATTAGCTACATATACATCTAGGTATACCTTTTTCCTAATCTAATTAATTTCAATTCATCTTTATTTTTATTGATTAAATAAATATCTTTTATATGATTTATAAACAACTTAGATACATCGGATACATGTCATCCAAATATGTGATGTATAAATACAAATTATATCACAAGATTTAACTCATAATTCTTATTTCTTCATCAATATATGTGTAATTTTATTCATCACTTAAAATATAATGTTTATCCATCTAGGATAATATCGCCACAGTCTTTAAATATCGTAAAACATACAGTAAAAATCTCACTATATTTTAATGAAACAATAAATACATCTAATTCAAGAATACACAATTCTATGATAATATACACAATCATGTATATCTCTTCACATTATCTATCCGAAGTTTTACTCGATATTAATCCAAGATCTTGTCTGATTAACTTACTCCAAAACACAACCTGTGTTTCATCTACGATGAATATCATTCGTAACAATAGCTGCAGGTGTTGCACCTAGTTTTACTAAATTTTATTCACTCTATAATAGACTTTCCCTTCATTCCGAAATTTGCAATTGTCAACAATTTTATTCCGAAAGTTACATTTTCCAAAATTTGTGTCAAACAATTTCATAATTGATTTGAGAATAAAATTGTTCAAAGAATATTCTTCTTGAAATGAATATCCAATATATTTAACATCACTATAACAATTTATTAGCTCAACGGGCTGATTTGCTCTGTTAAGATACGCACATGCCCGAATAAATACACAATCAACGAATGTCATTTTCCCCCATGCCCAGAACATATATCACTATGAACTCCATCAATAATGTTGCAATAATAATATGATAAAGGTCGATTTCATACTTCTGTAATAACTTTATCACGGCCATCATAATTATTAATGAACTTTACAATTACAGTGTATCAGGATCAATAATACAAACCATTGAACTCCCTTTATATCCATAATTATAAGAGCAATTCAAATATCTGACATCACTCTTCATTGCACCTAAATGCAACGAGCTATCACCAGATCGTGTAGTATCAATCCCACATTTATTAATACTTATTGAATTAACTATAGCTTCTGAATTTGATAGAGAATTTGCATTTCCATACTTGTCATCTGCACGTGTAGAAACATAGCATTCCTTTAAATTGCAAAATTTAATATTAGCATGGCACTGATTCATGTATATATATTGCTCCGCTAGAATTCACAGTTTTGCAATTCAAGAAAAAACAATTTTGAATTATAATGACTTTTCCTACATGATAAATTGCTCCACCAATGTTGTTACTAGAGAAATCTGAAAATACAGAATTGCTTATGCTACTATTTATTCAATATTTTCATTCAAAATAATATCGATTACATTTTAATATGTGATCAGAAAAACCGCTTTTGTTTAAGAATATCTCAAACAGGAAGTAATACAAATTCACCAATTGATATTTTGATATGCGTTCTATATCTAAAACTGCAAGCTTCACAAGTTGGAATTTGAATATAAGTATTATGTCGCATAATAGTGAAATAACACAAAGAAAGATCATTAACATATGTGAACCCAGCATACTTCACATCACTAGAACAATTAATCAAATGAACTGCTGATGTCGCACTATTTAGTCTTGGATTTGCGCGAACGAATACACAGTTAACAAATGTCATATCTCCCTATGCCCAAAACATAAATTCTCCGTTGATTCCATCAAATAGATTACAATAATAAAAAGACAAAGGTTTATACCAAACTTCGCAAACAATTCTATCGTGTCCATCATAACTATTCATAAATTTTGCAGTTGATCCAGAATCTGGGCTAATTAAGCAAATCATTGAGCTTCCTTGTGTTCTATAGTTTGATGAGCAATTCACAAATTCGACATTACTTTTCATCCCATTCATGTGGATTGCGCTGTCTCCTGATTGAGTATTATCAATGCCGAATGCGAAATTGATTCAGAATTCAAGTGTACAAATGATTTCTCACAAATTCATTTGGTGAAAACAAATCATAAAATAAAAAAAATATTTATTGAAATGTTATGATTTACATAATCATAATAAATACATTAATTGTTAAATATAATTTTGAAATATATCTATTATTGAAATTCCTTAAAGAAGGACATTGAAAATTTTGTAAAAGATGGTATTGTTGAATTGTAAATAAATTCAGATCATATGAATTTCGAAATGTGTATCCCTGATAATTAACATCACTTGAACAATTAATTAACTCGATATCAGCGGTTGCTCCATTTAATTCTGGATTTGCATTGATAAACTCACATTTGTTAAATATCATTTTTGCATATGCCCAAAACATATATGTGCTATATTTACCATTGATAATATTACAATAATAAAAAGTGAGGGGTAATGTCCAAACCTCAGCAACAATTAAATCATGACCATCAATTCCTTGTAAATACTTCGCAATTGAATTAGAATTGCTATTTATAACTGCGATAAGTGAACCCCCTTCAGATCCATAATTATTTGAGCAATTGATATATCTTGCATCAATCTTCATGTTATTGAAATGCAATGAACTGTCTCCTGACATTGATGAGTCAATTCCACACTGGCTTGTAGATAGAGAATTGATAATTGATTCAGAATTTATTGCTTCAACCGCATTACCATATTTTGCATTGTCATGTGTTGAAACATAGCATCTCATAAAATTTGAAGAAACAATATTTATCTTGGTCTGATTTGAATATATTGCACCTCCATGAGTCACTGCATGACAGGCATTGAAGAAGCAATTTGTAATATTTAATTGACCGCCGTGAAAATTTAATACTGCACCTGTATCAGAGCTTTGAAAATCAATAAATTCCGAACTTGCTAATGTACCAACAGCTATATTTGTTGATCACAGTAAAATAAATTACACATTGTTATCATTTTTATCCTTTTAAGGTTGTTTAAGGTTATGTTAATGCTATCTCGGCTGTATAATTTTATTCTTGATCAATATAACATTATCCACATATACGAATGAAATTATCTAAATATTGTATTGAAGATGACACAAAAATCCAAGATTATGTTCTACATGATGATATTGCATCGATCGATATCAATTGATTATCATTTTATTAACAATGCCATTGTCATGTATGTCCCTAAGATATATAGATTGAATGACTTAAATAAATGAAACAAGGGTAATTATTACTTATTTTTTTTTTTTAAAAACTATTTTGAACTCCATCTTCAATAAATTCCAAAAATGAATACGAGATCAACTGATCCTAAAACGAATTTGATTACGAATATCTCAATCAGAAAGGAAAATAAATGCAGTTGCCGGAATTCTAACATGCGTTATATATTTAAAATCATTTGCTCTGCATGTTAAAATTTGGCAGGAAGGATTAAATAGTTTAACAGTGAAATAACACAAAGAAAGATCATTAACATATGTGAACCCAGCATACTTCACATCACTAGAACAATTAATCAAATGAACTGCTGATGTCGCACTATTTAGTCTTGGATTTGCGCGAACGAATACACAGTTAACAAATGTCATATCTCCCTATGCCCAAAACATAAATTCTCCGTTGATTCCATCAAATAGATTACAATAATAAAAAGACTCGAGGAAATCCCTATATTTGATTAAATGTTTAAGTTTGAACTAATTTGAGAGATCACAGCAGACACAGTTTGTATTTGTTGTGTATGTTATTGTCTTAAATGTATTTTTATGAAATATCATATAATTTTATGAGATTTTAATATACATTATTTTCCAATTCTATAACTATTCATTTTTCTTCATATTAATAAATGAATTTGAAACATACTATTGAATTAATAGTTCAAACGATCATTAACACATTAATAAAAAGATCATATTCGATATGATTTGCAAAATTTGGTAAAAACGCGAGATCACAGTTAAATATTGATGTAGAGTCGTGAAAGAGTCCAAATACGTGCAAATGAAGTGCGTACACACTTCTGACATCATCGATTTACGCGTCAAAAAAGATGGAAGTCGTCAATATTAAATGTTTAGTTAAAGTGACTTGAAAATTTGTCATCGCCTACTTTTGCAAGGTCTGCATGAAGGCAATAATTATAAACAATAATTTAATTGCGTTCGCCGCGGATTCTCATGGCGAGCTGGACATCACGCTCCATGATTGTGACACGGTTAGCGTGGATGGCGCAGAGGTTTGTGTCCTCGAAGAGGCCGACGAGGTAAGCTTCAGCAGCTTCCTGGAGGGCAGCGATAGCTGAAGATTGGAAACGAAGATCACCACGGAAGCCAGAAGCGATCTCTCTGACGAGACGCTGAAATGGGAGCTTTCTGATAAGGAGATCTGTGGACTTCTGGTACTTACGGATTTCACGAAGGGCGACTGTACCTGGGCGGAATCTGTGCTGCTTCTTAGCGCCCTGTGAGTCGACTGTTGGAATAGCCTTGCGGGCGGCCTTGGCACCGAGGGACTTACGTGGGGTCTTGCCACCTGTTGTCTTTCTGGCTGTCTGCTTTGTACGAGCCATTAAAAAACTTCTAAATTCAAACCGCTTTTTCGACATCAAAAAATGTCAAGTAAAATTGTTTACTCGTCACAATTTGAGAAAATTTTCAACGTCATAACATGCATTAATTAAGCTAAGAGCAATTTTAAAATTTGATAATTCAAAACCGTTAAGTAAATTTTTTACGTGTCAAACAATGAATATTATCAAAAAGCTGATTTTATCTTAAAATATTACAGTCTTAACCATGTAGATAAGTCTTCGATCATCAAACTTTTTGGTTTTTGAGAAATGATGACTTTTGAATAAAATTTTAAACAGCTATCATTCAAATATTTTTGTCAAGTAAACATAGTTACACGTCATAAAATTATTCTCCAAAATAGTATTACACTATATATTGAGAACGATGTCACATTTTTGAAAATATAACCGTTATGGAAATTCAAATATAACTGCCATATAACATCTTTACATGACATAATGTCATAAATCCAAAAACCTCATTCTTTGTGAAAATACGTCTCCATAGCTTTAGAAGTGAGAAAACATAGATTTTCAAAATAATTCGGATCTGATCTTAAACGTCAAATTTTATTATTGATGGAAGATTTTCAAGTTTCTGATCCAATTTACAGCAAAATCATGGGATATGTCGTTGATGGACCAATCCCTGAATCTTGGAGACAACCCTTTTACTTCAAACCAAATTCGAACAGCTTAGTACAAAATAAATCTGGTCCTTGTGGGCTTTTCGCAGCATTGCAAGCGCACATCATCAAGAAACAAACAGAATGCACAGGGTTTACTCCGCATCAGTTGTTGTGGGAATCAATTCTCGAAATAATGAAAAAAGTTCGCGGAACATATCTTTTCTGCACATACATCGATCCACAGAGTCGAAGAATAGCTTGGAAAGCTACTTCTGATCTCAGAACAGCACAAATCTTCCTTGGTTCCAGCAGATGGACAGATGACCCACAAGCGACGTTATTATTTGCGGTTTCTATAGTTATTCTCGTTGGGCCTGTGTGGCTAAGGTACTTTTCGATTCCTGATCACGTTATTGATGAAGCCGGCTATACAAATCTTACTTTCGTTCTTTTATTGATAACAGGCGAAGTATTGGATTCTTATATTGATAATAACGCATCTGTTGGTGGAATGCCTTCAAAAGGAACAACTATTCAACCAGAATTTGGTTTATTATCAAATGCTGAGTGCGTTGCTTACCAACAGATTGGACACTTCTTCACACACCCACACCAAAACATTTGGATCGCTTATTACGGTGCCCACTTCACAACAATGATTGCTGGACCGAATGGAAATTATGAGTTTGATTCTCTTTCTAAATATCCATGGGTAGCATTCACCCCGAAGCACCCATTCACAGAACTCATCAACAATGCATATCGTGGAAATTAAATGTTTATTAAATATTTTTTTTAAAAAAATAAAATATGAATCTGAGCTTTTTGTTTTAGAAACACATAACCCCAAAAACTACATAATTTTAAAATATTTGAATTTTAATATTTTGATTTCAGTTAAAGCCTCAATATTTCATACAAAAAATCAAAAATCATTTTTAAGGTTCTGAATTCGAACACAAAACACAGGTAAAACACTCTCAATTTTAAAATATTGGCGTTGATTTTATATTATATTTTTAACAATTCGGAAAATAGATGCTGCGTCATTTGCCATGCCACGTTTTTGTTTGAATCCGGCAGATGACGGCAAAAATGATGATTTGCCAAAAATAAGAAATCTGTGAAATATCTATGTGATGTGGTGATAACAAAGTTAATGAACATCATCTTGACGATCTTAAACGCGATGTCGTTATAATAAATTTAAGCTTTTCATTTTGAAGTGTAAGATCTTCATTTTCCTTTTGCAATGTATCATAATTTTTACAAGCTTCTCTCATATATATTTTGTATTGATTTAAACTCTTTGCTAGATAATTATGTTTGAGAATAGCTTGTTCCTTTTTTCTTCAGATAATTTTAGTTTTTCTTTAATTGTTAGTATTTTTTTTTTAAATGAAGAAATTTGCTCTCGATGCTGTTTCTTAAGTAGCACATTTTCTTTGCTTACTTCATTGACGCTTTCTGAAAGAATTTTATTTTGCAGCTGTAATCTTTTAATTTCATAGCGCAATTTTCGGCAGCATCTTTTATAATAATCAAAATATTGTATTTGTGAATTCAATTCGGAATTTTGTGATTTCAAAGTTTCATTTTCGGTTCTTATTTGACCAACTGCCTTTGAAGCGCTTATTAAATTTTCTGAGTTCTTGCATTTTGAATTCAATGTCATCTTAATTAGGTGCATTATTGTGTTCTGTAATCGTATTGTCTATGTTGTCATTGTTTGGTATTGGTGAATCTTGTGCTTGTTATTTTGGTAGTATTTAAGATAGATATCGGATTTGTTGTTGGGGAATTCGGCATTTTCTGGAAGTTCAATGCCAGAATCAATACAAACTTGGAAACTTTCAAATCGATTTAAACGAAGACAGATTTCTATCGGACGGATGCTGAAGGCATTATCAGGAGAGTCGATGTTGATGATGTTTCTGTAGTTTGTTGTAAGATGTAGTAAAACGTTGAAAAAGTTGTTGACACAACAAAATGAAAATAACATCGAGATCGGAGTTGTTTCGAAGGTTGAAGACACTATCGCCGTACTTTTCGAAAAAGTAGTCGAGAATTATGTTGCTGCGTTCGTCGTTTTGGCAACAACAGAGGTGAACGGGATGGTTTCCGTTAGAATCGACACTCTCGTGGATGAAACTGTTGAGACTATCGAACAGCTCGACAACGGATGCCTTCCCGTGAATGTAGATCAACTGGAAGAAGTTCAAAGAATCTTTTGAACTTGAAGTGCTCATTAAATACTCGATTCCTTCAACTCCCTTCAGCCTTTTGATGTCTTCACTCTCAATCATAGTCTCGAGATCGATATTCTTCGGTATTAATGATACAATATTCAGACATCGAAATTGTATAAAAATTTTTGCCATCTTTTTCCACTTTACAAAATTAACGTCTTTTGAGTCTGTAAAATATGGTCTTTTTGTCACGTAAAATCGCTTTTCGAGTAAAATGGCAGAAATATATAATGGGCGTTTATAAGACTTCTCTGATCACTCTCGCGCAGAGAACATCACGCACTGTCCCTGCTTTCCTCGAAAAGTGCTTCAAGTTCCTTCTCACCAAAGCCAATCTCTGCAACGACATTTTTAGGATTCCGGGCAACGAAAGAGAGATAGAAAGGCTCGTTGACGTGATAGAAGCATCCGGAGACGTCGTTTTATCAGCTAGCACATCACCTCACGTTGTCGCATCACTTATTATGCGATTTTTGGAGCAGATTCCAAATCATATTTTGATTGATAAGAACGTTTCGAAATGGAAGGAAATACCAACAGTTAAAACTAATGACAAAGAACCATACATATATGTCAGACACTTCGTTAAAAAGCTTCCACCAACGAATTTGTTATTACTCTCGAGAATCTTCGCTTTCTTCAAGACATTCGCTAAATACGAGTCCATCACAAATGTTACCGCCCAACAAATCGCTGAAATTCTCGCTCCTGTTATTATAGTCGATAACGAAGATCGAGATTACGTTACAAACCCAGAAATCGTCATGATTTTGCTTAAGAGCTACAAGAAGATCTTTTTAAACTGCTACTCGATCTCAAAGAAGAAGTTTTTGTCATCAACAGATTACGAAGAATCATTTTTCAGGCTTATCAGCCAAGAATTCTTCAATACAACAGCCGCAAAAGGTCCAGCTAACATAACCCAGGAATCATTCGACACAAAGAAAATGTTCCGTGTTATTGAATTGCAACAGCCAAATCTTGACAGATTGTTAGGAAATTTGTTATCAAGAGAACGCAGAGAGCATGCTCAAGCGAATTCCACCAAGTTTTCACTCAAATAAAAAGTGTTTATCATGCAGTTTAAAATTTTAAAATTATTATTATGCTAAAACAAAAACATTTATTACAATTCTTCATCAACATTAATATGTATTTCATCATGTTTTTCTTCTTCAGGCTCTAATTGCTGTTGAGCGAATCTTTCGCCTTCAGTTTTATGATAATGAGACTTTCTAAATCCTAAAATATTAAATATAACAAAAGCAATAACAAAACATCCAATAACTAATAAATCTAAAGAGATTACCATTTCATTCTTCATCAAATCTTTGAAGCTTGATTGCATTACGTTGCAGTTCATTTTCTCAACTTTTTGGACTTCGTATCCAACATAAGTTGATAAACTATAATTCTTGTGAATATAAATTGTTGAAACAGGTTCAAATATTAAAATTGGATAAACATCTAAATTATTGAGTCCACAAACATGCACTGACTTCAAACTTGTGCAATTAATAAAGGCTCTATCTCCTATAAATCGAAGATTTTCTGGTAAATTGATTTCCTTCAATGCTGAACATCCCAAGAAACAAAATGATGAAAGAATTTCAAGTGAATGAGGCAAATAAACTTTCTTTAGATTAACACATCCAGCGAAACACGAATCACCAATGTATTTGATGCCTTCTGGAATTATTGCTGTTTCAAGATTTGTCTGTTTGTAAAATGCACGAGAAGCAAATCCTAAAATAAATCCATCAGACATCAATTTTGGAATTGATTTTAATGAAGGATCGGATCTCAACAATTCATAATAATTTCCTCCGAGCTTTACATATTTTTCGGTTTCAATACTAACCAATGGATATTTAATGAATGCTGTACTATCTATCATAACAATGGAAGGGGGAATCTTAACATCATTTAATTTTCTGCAATTATGAAAAGCACCTTTATGTATTTCTTTCAAAGAATTTCCAAAATTTACTTCTTCAAGTTCTCTGCATTCGAAGAAAGCATTTGATGAAATAATTTCAACATTTGAAAAATTAACCTTAACTAATTCGCGGCAATGACCAAAACAATTTCCTGAAACTGTTTTAGCTGAATAATTAACAGATTTAAGCTTTAAACAGTGCATAAATACGCATGGTTGTAATTTGCAATCAGTTGATTTTAAGTCTAAACTTTCTAAATTTCCACATTCCTTAAATGCATATCCTCCAATGAATTTAACTGACTGTGGAATAACAAGACTGCGCAACCCAGATCCATGAAATGCTTCATTTTCTATAACTTCAAGGCCTTCATTCAGTTCAATTTCTTCAACTTCAGAATGCTCGAAACTTAATTTTCTGATGTATTTTACACTGCTCGGCAATATAAATTTTTTAACAGGTGTATTAGAGAATGCAAAGTATGATATTTCATTGACATATGAAGGAATAATTACTTTTTCTTTCATTAATGATTTCAAACCACAATAAACTGTATTTCCTCCAATAATTAAACCATCGACATTCTTGAAATATTTATTATTGATAAATGTAATATTGAGTCCATCAGCAATGCGATGGAACATCAATGGATTTATAAACTTAACGTTTGAGTGTAGTTCAAGTCCTGTTTTTGGAAAAGAATAAAATAAAATGCTAATTACATCAATTGTCTTATTTATTGTATCTGGAATAATTCCGAACGTAGTATTCGCTCTTATTGCTGCTGCATACTTTCCATCGAAGATGTCATAGATTATATCGTTATAATAATAAGATACAAAATAATTTGTTAATAAAGTGCAATTATTGAATACATATGAGCCTCTTATACAAAGAAAATCAGTACAAACGACCTCTCGTAATGAAATACAATTATGAAAGGCATAATCTTCGATAATTGTGCAAGATTTAATATTAATAGACTCCAATTTAATGCAGTTGCGAAATGCATTTCTTCCTATTTGCTGTACAAATGATAAATTGATGAATTTCAATTTTGGACAAAATGAAAATGCTGATTCATTGATATAGTTCACAGAACGTGGTAAAATAATGCTTTCGAGGGCTTCGCAATACTGAAAACACCGTAATTCTATCGATTGTAGATTATTTGGAAGTTTTATTGATTTTAAATTTTTTTGTGATAGAAATGTTTCATATTCAATTCGTTGGATATTGTCAGAAAGTTCTATTTCGACAAAATCTGTGTTCCTAAATGCCGTATTTGAAATATATGTAAATTCATAATTCCGATTTTCGAATTTGATTGATGGTTTGAGAACAAATTTGGTTCCACTCGAATTAACTTTCACCAATCTCACGAATTTCGCGTCTTCGATGTCCGCTGTGACGTCATCATTCGTCACCAAAAGCGAAATACACAACCAAAACATTTTTTGGCAATTTTTATGAAAATCATAACTTGTTGTTTCTTTATTTTGATTAAATATATATAAAAGCCAACTTTATGTGTAATTAATATATCTTTGTGCATTCATTTAGAGTAAGATCTGATATAGAAAATTGTTAAAATTAATGTGATTAACAGTGAAAAGTAACTGCTGAGGATATTGATTTGGGAAATCATTATGAATGCATAGTATTTTTAAAAAACTTTAACGGCATTATTATAGAAAAATGATGTAATGGCAATTAATCTGTGTTGCAACTTTTCGAGTGAACATAGAATAAGTCTGTAGTCTCGGAATAATAGTAGAACTCCAGTTCGTGATGGTTATAATTTGGTATCTGCCATGCATCCTCTGGTAATGTATCTACATATTCATAGTCGCATGAGCGACAATAGGATTTATTCTTCAAATTTTCACTCCTGCTGACCCAACGGAGATTCTCTATATGAAAATCAGAGCGTATATGATTAATATGATCCACTTCTGGTAATTCATCCGGATTTGGAATGAATTGCTTAGCTATAATTCTATGCTTTAATCTACTTATGCTATCAATGCATACATAAACATGCCTTTCTGCCATGTAAATGTCATTGACAAGTTTATTGTCAGATTTCTTTCTTATCGTGTAAGGAAATTCTGTGCAAATTTCGTAATTTGGAAATTCGTTAAGTGTTGCGAATGTCATGTCTTTATATAAAAGATAAAAAATAATTTTTTCAAAAATTAGCTTTATTGTTTAAAAGTGAAAATAATAAAATATACAACATTTCCTATATATTTATCATAATTTTAATTTGTGTAAAATTGAGAGGACCTATTCAAAAGTTGGAACGAAATCTTCATAATGTATTCCTAAATTGACTGCTCTTGGAGAATTATCAGTAATCAAAAATCCATTTTTTGAATCACAAACTCCCAAAACTAGTTCATTTTGATCCATAACATATACCCAGTCATATATTATTCGGTATAACTCAATATTGTGCTCAGAAATTTTCTTAAGAGTCTCTGAAATCATTTGAGAGGAATAAAAATATTCTCGAAATAATTGATGAATTATCATTTAGGATATCATAAATGACAATATTAATTTTTCCGTGAAACCATTCAATTTCGAAAATAATTTGTGATACCCCACACAAAAAATTGAATGATGTAAAAATAATTTTTAGATGCAACTTATCTTATCTGCTGGACCTGGCTATGCTAGGAGGTCAAAACCCTTGAAGCAATTTTCCCGCACAATGCAGGATTTTGACATTCCATCTACCAGAAAACACCGGAAAAATATTGTATACGGATTTAATACCAGATTGCCCAGTTGATACTTATGCCGGAGTATTTCACTCCAGTTCTGTTTGCAGAATCAAAAAGAGTTGTTGTCAAACTTGACCGTGAGAGTGTTAAACTTATTCAGGATTTTAACAAGATAAACTCATCGTTAAAACAAAAGTTCAACCCCGGAATCAATAAAAATCCGCTTGAATTTCAATTTATAGATTATGAAATTATCAAGTCCCCAGATATTGAATTAAACAATGAAAATCAGCCAGTCTGGTGGAACAACATCTTCTCATATGAATCAATAAATCCGGATGATGTTGGTAAATTAAATAGAGCAGAAATTATCACATCTTCTGCCTTACAAACTCATGCATCACAATTCAATGATATTATCAAACATTTCCTTTCGAACTGTTGTATAAATTATATTACATTTTCACTAGAACACATAATAGTTATGGTATTGTCTCTAGCGAAATATTCAGTTGACAACATAAAGAAATGGTCTAAAGAAGGAAATATATTTCAAGAACAGTTTACAAACAAAAGAATAATTAAATGCATTATCAAGTCTTTACGAGGCGATGTCTACAAATACGAAAGATGTAACTACAAAAGCGCTTTATTATTGACTTCGATCGAGGGAAGATTAGCATCTTTCATTGATAATAAACAATTAAACGGAGTGATTGTTACCAAAATTATTGCTGGAGAGCAAGCATTGAAATTGCTAGAGGATTTTAAATCATACGCCAAACACTATCTGTATCATGTAACTCACGGAAACACTGAGAAAATAAGAAAGTGGTTCGATAAAAAGCCAAGCAGAGAAGAGCTCATTGAGTATTTGAGTGATTTTGCTTCTCGTAATGATTTTCAAATTAAAGTCGCAGATAAAATTGAACGTGACATGTTATTCAACTGTACAATTCCTTCGTTATTAAGATTTACACTGCAATTCTGGCCATTGATAAAATTGCTGATCGCAGGATGTCCCTACAATGCATATAATGCCGATGAATCGCAGGCCAAACCGCATCAGGGACGAATATTGACTCTAACGCGAAAGCTACAGGAGAACCTCGCTCCAGAAGGACTTAATATCGAGCACATTTCAGTAATGTGCTGCTACAGCGCAAATGGAATTGCAATGCCACTTCTTATCATAGTTCCAGGTCTCAAGAATTTTCCAATGAAATATAAACAATATGAAGGTGTTGCATTCTTTTGCTCGACAGAAAAAGGCTACATGACAATAGAATCATTCTATGCTTGGTGCCAATTATTCGTTCAACATATCAATTTAGTCCGAAATGGTGAATCCACCGCCAAAATTTAGCAATTTTTCAAGTGAACGATAAAAATTATTGAAAAATCAATATAATTGCTTTATTAGCAATCTTCAATACCCAAAAAATACGTTGAATTATTCAATGGAGTTTAATCGAATAAAAAACTGTATTGGAATAAAGGTGACTTTATGCGAATAAAGTGGATTTGGAATCAAACCCTATTTTGGAATAACCGCCAATTTGGAATAATGACGGTTATTCCTAGACCTGTCACCTTTCTGCAACTTGACGCATCCGTAAACTATTCAATCTCACTTTTTGTTCGGTCGGACAACATTTTGGTTGATTTAACATCATATTCTTCTTTAAGTCCTTTTGTATCTTTGATTTCATCAAAGAAAATCATAATTTTCATTCCGGTTACCGAGATATAATTCGCATCTTTGTTCCAGTTTGAAACCATGGTATTATCTATTGTTGACGTATGCTCTATATTCTATATGTATCAACGCCACCATCCAAGCACGTCATTGTCTGTAAGACCCAAATCTCGAAAAATTTATCTTTTTCTACAGTGTGTATTGAAAAGATCTGATACGCTACAATGATACACATCAGCATCCCTATGCAAAGTCACTATTCAGAATGCTCAAAACGTCACAATGATGCACGTTTATAATATATGCGAAATACAACAATTCGATTTTAAGAAACAACTAACTCACAAATACATTAACTGTGTTACGCTGTATGATTTGTGTATAGTAAGTGCACATAAATATACTTTTCGATATTTTGCTTTATTAAATTAATTGAGCTCGTCTTTAATATCATTGGATTTACATTATTTGTTTCTTTTAATGAATATTATCTTATTGTATAATGAATTACAACCCAAAATATTCACACAAAAAATCAAATGCACATATATAGATCAACTGACAATATGCATTTTATATATAGAATATATAGAAAAACAGTATATATGAGCTATAAAACATGTTTATTCAAAGATATGATAAAAATCTAAATTAGGAATATATACATTTTGGGCATCCATCGGTTTCTTCAATTGCACATATTCTCCCAACGTATGTAATTTCAATTCTAGATATAAATGTTAGCTATAGGATGTTTGATTTTTTTTGAACATTGAAAAGTATAAAGAGTCTTATGTATGTAATGAAACAATATTCTAACGCACGTTAGAAATGTAACTATACCGAGTAATAGCCAATAAATTGACCAAATTTTTTTGCGAATTTTATATAATTGAAATAGAACAGCTAAATAGAAGCCAACATGCTTAGCACATATAGGATAACAAAATTCTGATAGTATGTATCATGGAAGCGTGTTATTAAAAATTGGCAATATTTAAAAACAAGCCCATGATTGCTGTAATACGGAGATTTGGTAGGATCTACGCTGCTTCTGCTTTGGCTGTCACTAAAAATCCGTGTTAGTTGATAAAAATATGAAATCGAAGGTTTGCATTATTATGAAATTGTTCGAGATATGATTTGACAACGTAATATGCAATTGCTATAGCCAAGCTATCGTGTGTCAACTGCATTCTGTCGGTTTCGTTGTTTTGACGGACTTTGATTTGTATCTCATGCTGGCCAACTTGAATCGACTCGGCTTAAGACTCTTATCATCTCCACAAGATGGAGTATCTGTGGTGCAAGTATGGTGAGCAGGCTTCAACGAGAAGCAAGAATCACCAAAAGTGACTTGTCAATGACATTACATTTTGGCCCTCTCAAATCTCGCCGGCAAAAGTATTCAATTTTTTCGAGCTTCCGCAACTTGACGCATTGGCTCTCAATTTTGAGAGGATTTGTAAAGTTGCGTCATGTTGAAGAGACCGCTCAAGTCCTATTTATTCCAATAAAGTTTTTTATTCCAATAAAGTTTTTTATTCCATTAAACTCCAATTTTTGAAAAAGAACAATCATTTCATTATATTTCATTTTGTAGATGCTTTTTAATCGAAGAAAAGTTTTACAAATAACGAACAATTATCGTACATTTTTTACAATTTTCTAAAAATTCAAAATGTTGCCTGTTCGAAGAATTGGCAGCACGAGGAAATTCAATTTATTAAAAATCCAAAAGCCCGTGTTATCGCAAATGAACCGCTTTAGGATATCAAACTCCTGCTCTTTCAGACTTAAAACTCTCGAACCGATAGATTTAACACAAGAAGGCGCGCTTTTAAACGACGACAACGTCATATTCACAATCAAAATACTGTCTAATTGGGGCGATCCAGGGTTTATTTGCTGCTCATATTTACAATTTTTATCCGGCGATAGAAGACCATTGAATCCTGTTAAAATGATGTCGGCTCCGAAGCTTGGGGAATCAGTCCTCAACAAACTCAGCGGCGATATGGTGAAAGAAAATGACAAAATGTGGCGTATAACTTGGCCACCGGACGAAGACGACATTATTTTGATTATATTCATGTTCCAGAAACATCAGAAACCATCATTTGTAAGAATTTGGAATCCTCAGAACAACATGGAACAATCTGTTAAAGATATCGAAATTTACAATGGTGAAACATTGATTAGCAAGGAGGAAATACCAAAGGGATTCGGAAAGGATATTCCTGTGGCGGTGAAACAGGAATATTCAATAAAACCATCAGAATCAACGCAGTATCTCCAGACGCTCTTCCCGCAGCTCGCTCCTGCCATTGCGCCTGGTGACCTCTTCGGACAGTATCCAACATTCAAGCTAAGAAAAGTTTCGTTTGAAATTCTTCAAAATTACGGTAATGATAAGGTTTTCGGTCTGAGTGCGATTATATTCGTCAACGATAAGAAAGAGATTATCACGCGCGATGAAATTAATAAAGTGTTAGTCGACAATTGCTCGGATTTCACGGTTCCTTTGCAATTAATTCCACAAAACAAGGATCCTTCGGAAAAGTGTACATTTGTTGCTCACACATCGTTTGAGAAGCACCCAATGATTACATTTTTCTTCGAACAGACTGTTATTCTTCAAAAAATTATAATAAGAAATTTGGATGTTGGTCCAAGTGGCTTCGATTGCGAAGTATCACGCTTAAGAGTCTTCACCAATGATAGATGTGAATGGATTGGAAAAGTTTTGTGTACGAGATTGAAAGATGGACACAAACCACCGCCATGTGTCATCTACATACTCCCGTCCTTCTATTGATAATATATTTTGTTGTTTTGTTACTTTAATATGTTGTATTTAAAGATTATAGAAATATTTTAAATCTATGCAAGTTAATACTACCAATATACTGGCAATGGAAGATAGTTTACGAATCAATGTTCACACAACTTTCAACCTTAAAAATATGGCATCAATTTTTTAAAACTTAAAATGAGCCTTTGGCATTATAGAACATGAATTACAAACAGGAGATAAAGCAAAATCCGATTACTAATCAATAAGTTATCATTCGTTATTTTTTTCTTAAAAATTTTATTGCTAATTTATATGTAATGACTCGAATATTATAATATACTCAACGCAGAAATGTAAATAATCAAATTGATTATGGTCATTATTCATGATGAATTCTTTGTTATCGATTTATGAAGATATATCAATGAATAAATGTGTCACATCAATATTTTATCATAAGTAGAGATCAGGTTATACATTAATTTGGCTTTGTAAGCATATTTTGATATCCTTGATGAATATCTTTAATAAAACACAAAAGTTTGATTAAAAATAGCCTTAGCGTCTTATGGAGTGACAAATCCTTAGTGATATTAAAGCAATTGCTTTTTGTAGCTTTTCATTTCTTTGGTAGCATTTATTACATTATAGAGCTCTAATTATTATCATCCAAGAAATATAAATGCATTTATAATATACAGCATCCTTTGCTATAGGTATGTATAAACAAAAAATGTTGTTCATTATAAAGAAAATCTAAAATATTTGATCAAAAATGCTGCTTAAAAATAGTTGAAAATATTTACATGACAAAATTATAATTACATGCCAAAAGCAAAAAAAATGAGTGTTAAAGTCGAATGGGTCCCTGGACGTCTTCCAACCGACCACGAAGCGAATGTTGCCGCGTATTTCGACTCAAGGGTCAAACAGATGGACAATGGTTATATGATTGGATTCTTTAGAGGAAGAGAATTATGCGGAAAAACACTTGAAATACCAGAAGGATATAAATCAAAGATAGTGAAGATCGAAAACAGCCAAATTAGTGATCATATGCAAGTTTCTAAAATTACAATGTGGGATTTAAACAAAATACAACTTGACAAAGCTGCAGATTTCTTTGATATGGTTGAGATCTCCAATGTTCTTGCTGAAGATTGAATTGAACTCTTATATCAAATATCGAAAATTATACTTTATTATAATTTCTTTTTTAATCTACTATATCCCATATGTATACATCATATATTGTATGAATAAAGGATTTTAATAATTCCAAGAGCATTTAATTTTTTTGAATATTTTTATTAAAATGACAAAAAATGATTTTTACAGCATGTAGGGACTGATTCCAAAGTTTGTGATGAATTTTCCAACAAGACCAGAAAAAGGAAGATCGATACATGTTTCGGCATCAATATTGACATGTGACGTTTTATTGAATCCGCAATCAAAACTTTTATCAACAGGACCAAACTTCCACTTATCAATACAAGAATTTAATAAAAGTAGCAGGGTATTTCCTTCAAAAAACTTATTTGTTTTATTTTCTAAAAAAATAACAATCATCAAATGCAATTACCCCGGATCAACATATTATGAAAGAATAATCACTGTCTAATTCTTGAGGGTTATTAAGAATAAATGTTTCTTGAAAAGTAAGACTGATGACCAACGTTATACAACAGATGCCAATTAGAACAACTGCAATTAGTTATTGAGCAGTAACTAATACTAGAACTACTTTGTGTGTCAAAAATAAATGGAGCACTGCTATTTGCTTTAATTTCACAAAATGAACAAAAATGAATATCGTATAATATTCTATACCAGCAAGAAAGATCATTTTCATAGTTTCCACGAATGTTTGAACTATTTAAATATGATGTAGTAAGATTTCCTTGGCAATCATAGTATATCATTTTCTCCATTTGTTCATTTCCACAGTGAGTTAGGGATAATTCATTTATAAAAGAATTTAAATCATTAGATCCTTGATAAACAGCACAAAATCCATAATAGCCATTTGAAAATTCTCCATAATATTTAGTGAAAGAAACATGAAATTTATTTTGAATAATTGATCCCTCCACCGACGTTTTGTTAATAAGAAGTAATATCGATTATATTTTGGAAAATACAATCTGAATGAAGAAATTTAACTGCATTACTAGTTTGAATATGTATTGGATGAGATTCAATATCTTTGAATATGCATTTGTATGCAAAATATTCAGTTTCGGTCGATTCTTCTGTTGGATTCGTCTATTTCGTTGGGTCTCCGTTATATGTTCCACCATAGAAATGATCCTAAACATCATTTGCAGAACTCTCTGTGCACAGTGCAGTCTAAAGACCGCTATTGAACAATTTATGAAATATTCACAGTTGTTTAAGGTTAAATAATTAAGGCTAATCTCAATCTTATTTTTTATTTGGGTGTATCATATTGTTTAATGGCTCTTTTTGGAATAAGTTAACATAACAGTCAGCGCCACCAAACAAAATTTGAACAAGATCAACTTGGAAAAGCTTCAGATTTCTTCAATATGGTCGAAATATTCAACGTTCTGGCTGAAGAATAAATTTATTGAAAATTATACTTCATTCTATAGAATTGTATGAATAAAACATTTTAATTATTATTAATGCATTTGATTTCTAAAATTTTAAACAAAACAAAATCCATAATTGCCTTATGAAAATTCTCCATAACATTGATGAAAAGAAACATGAATGTTTTTTGAATAATTTTTTAAGCTTGCTAGAAATATTATAATCGGTCGTTATATAATCTTGCGTCAATGCTTAGTTATCTAACATAATTTTGCAATGAGAGTTCTTGTCTTCGCATAGCTTTTCATCACTTCTAGAGTGTTGTCGAACGATATTAAAGCCTAAACTGCTGGAAAATGAGATAAGGCATTGCTGGAAGGCAAAGGCGGCTTCTGAGAACGATTATTGAGCCAAAAGATGATTCATTAAACTGAAAAACAAATATTACTGTTTTAATGGTCAAACATGACAGCTATAATTGAATATTTTGAAATCTCCACTTATTACACTTCATTTATAGTTTTAGAAAATCTTCATGTAATTGCATTTCTAGGAAAAAAAAAAAACATGCACCATGAAAATAATCAGCTTCCTTCAATTTGTTAGTGTTGCTATTTCGAAAAATTCATGGTTTGTCTTTGTTCATGATAATCACATTATATCTAAAGTGATGAAAAACAATATTGAAAATTTTGAATTCAGAATTGGAATAAGTTAATATGCAAACTTATTTAACATACAATAAGTAATCTTCCAGTTATTTAAGTCCTTAATCAATCCTATTTTACCACTTATGTCTGAGCTATTTAAGTATGACCCAAAACTTGACCAAAACGGGTTTTCCGTCGGTCATCTCTATAATGTCAGTGAAATTGTTGTCTGTTAAAAGAACAACTTCACTGATAAATAATCTCAATAAAAACAAAAACATTTTTTTGATTCTTCAACACTATAAATCATTATATACTTCGTAATTTATTTTTAAATTCTGCCTAAAAATTATATCACTACCTTTAATAAAAATATATAAAAAATTTATCAATCTCTCCAAAACAGAACAAAAACCCAATATTTATACTATCCTTGTTGGCTATAGATATGTTATACAAGCAAAATAATGTGATCAAAATAATGAAAAATGTTGAATAATAATCAAAATATCATAAAATCTGTGTTGCAAATATGTTTGAATTGAAAATATATTCGTTTTGTAGTGTAATTTGTATCTAAGAAGAAAGATATTTTGTTGAACAAATAAATATTTATAATTATACATGATAAAACACAATTTGAATACTTCAAATTATGTGTAGTATTGATTTGAATGAAATCAATTCTTTTTGTTGTTATTTGGGTAATATGGCGCATATTTATCGGCATAAGAGTATTTTCTATCTTTCTCATATGGTGTATGTTTGGTTATAGGTGGTGGCAGCTCTATTGGTTTAGATTCTCGTCTTTGTGGTGAGAATTCAGGAATTTGCTTCGTAAGTGAAGCATATACTTCGATTTCTTCTTCGGATTCTTCATCACTATAGTAATCGCTATAGTATTCATCTGAGTCTGACTCTTGTTTTTGAACAACAGGCTCTGGTTTAGGTTGTGAAGCTGATGTTTGTTTTTGAGGTGGTACATAAGGCTGGAATTGCTTTGGTTGATATTTTGAGCTGTATGTAGGCTCTGAAACTGGTTTTGTATTTGACTGATGATTTGGTGGTGAATATGTTTGTGTGTGTTGTTGTACATATGTTGGTTGTTGTGGCGGTGGTTGGTATATTTGTTGTGTCTGTTGTTGTTGCGGTGGATATTGGAAACCAGGTGGATATTGTTGTTGATAATTCATCATTTGCTGAAACTGTTGGAATTGTTGGAAATTAATCATGGTATTATACATTTGCTGGAACTTCTGATACTGTTCCAACTGATTCATGTCTGATTGTCGTTGCATTTGTTGGAATAAAGCAAATTGTTGCATTAATTGATATTGTTGGAAAGTAGAAGCATTCGCATACATCTGAGGGTCAATGCTTTGGTCCATATATTGCTGGTTATAGTACTGATTTTGTCCATTTGTGAATCCTGGAGGTCCCATCGTAGGATTGAAAATTGTCGGTTGCTGGTATTGCTGATTAGGATATGTTCTCGGGTGCTGTTGTGGATTGTCGTAAGATTTCGGTGTGTATCTGCGAAAAGTTTCGAAATCTGCATAATCTGAGCCGGAAGTTGTTTGATCCAAGATGTGACCAAATGAAAACACTGGCTCGTTGGATTCCGGTTCGCTTACGTCCCTGTTTTGGTTAAAATTATTCGAATATTTTGGATTATATCTTGGCGGAGGCGATGTAGAAGACTGAGCGAATCGATTTTGCTTCCCTGGATAGTATGCAGGTATTGGAGCATTGGAGATGTCACTAGTCTCGTATTTATAGTTTTTCTTTTTTGGCGTTTTATTGTAATTTAAAGGCTGAAAGCTTCCGATGTATTTAACTGGCCCAAAGTTGTCTATATCGGATGGAGGTGAACTAGGTTTGTACGCTGCGATTAATTGCTCAGGAGTATAACGAATAACAACAGACATTTATTGATAAAATTTGAGGACATATTAAAACGGGGGGAGTCACTTTAATCATTCCTGAATTTTTCTTTAAGTCATTTTAAGATCCAGAACAGCCACCGAAAATGGTTACTTTTGGAGCACTTTTTAGAAGTTTAGGAGAGGTTCTGGATCTTCTTGCATACCCAGCAAGAACTGGTATATATTCATCCATCTATCGATATGAATTCCTGGATCAACTATTTAGAAAGCTAATGAATCGAAAAATGGCGAAATTTTAGATTTTTTTCGAAATTACGTATCTGCATGTGCCATCGTTAAGCATGCGGCGGTTATACCCAAAGTACGTTATTTTTTACTCAATACGCAAATTGTAGAACTCTAATTTATTAAGATGTTTTTTTTATCAAAATTTTTGGCTCCACTTTTTTTCTCGTTTACTCTTTTGAGTTTTGCGATTTTTAACGAGTAACCACCATTCCTAGACGAATCTGATGAAATATTTACGTGCTTTTTGTGGGTTCTGATTCTAGTGGTGCAATCTGTTTCATGATCTTAGCAAGGTATTACTTAATCATGATATGATTACTAACAGAAACCCATTACAAATTATTAATGCGCTTCTGTTATGAATCTCTTTGATGATTATAACAAATACATCTTACTATTATAGCGTTCGCTCGCTTATTTTTGCTAGAGTTCCCTTAGAAAAATCAAAAATAGAAAAGAAAAAATATGCTACGCGCAGGAGTCAAACGGCATTCCTTTGCCCATACCTCAAGTTCACATTAAATTTGCTCATTGGTAACATTACATATCAAATTTTCGACTTTACATGACAAATATCACATAATAAGTGTCAAAAATGGTGACTTTTGTTATTTTACATGTCAAAATCCGATGAAATCTCATTGAGGCATTGAGATCCTCACGTTAAATAGACAAGCAAATGCTATAAACATACTCAGAACCCACGAAAAGCACCAATTTCTTATTAAAATAAACGGAAATACTAAATAATTTAAATTATTGCTTTTTAAAAATACAAAAACAGAGTCTCATATTCTTAAAATAATAATCTAGAATCACACTGTTTATGAATGTATTAATTATAATTGATTTTGTTAATATATTTATAAATTCTGCGATTTAATATAGGCTATATCTATATTATTAACATGCAGTTATACCTACAATAGATAAGAGAAGAGCTTCCATCATCTTCCAATACAAGATAATGTTTGTTTAAGCAAAATCATATTGGATGAGCGGCTTGGTCTTTGTTTGCAGAGATATTATTGATACCACTGTAAACAGAACCCCAGAAAGGCAAGTAAATGTTTTATCAGATCTGATCTATAGGGGGGTCACTCGTTAAAAATCGCAAAACTCAAAAGAGTAAACGAGAAAAAAAAAAAAAAAAAATTCAAGGATTTTTAGGTAGGCGAGCGGTACAGCAAGTGTTATTTTCGCAAAAAAGGTCGAAAAATGTGATCTACATACTATGTAGATACCTTTTTTTTTTTTTTTTTTGGAAAAACTTTTTTCTGAGGCCTAGACACTTTTCCCGAATTTTTATGATATTGTATGCATATTTCATTGTAATTGAAAATTTTCTGAGAAAAAATAAAATACAATAATATATTGAGCTTTCAGCTGATTCGAAAACTTCCATCATCATGAAATGTTTATGATTTATATTCAAAATTGGAGGAAATATTTGATAGACCCTAAATTTCAATCAAAGTTTTAGTAAGCTCGCAAAATTGAACTTTCCCAAATCAAAAATAATTTGATTCCATGGTATTAGTAGCAGTAGTGCATTTGAATTCTATGCTGACGCATCAATTCATTATTGATAAAAATTTATCAAAAATTAGATTTACAGATTTGAGCAATAATCTCTAAGCATTGAAAATACATTAGAGAAGGGCTTTAATAGAACGAAAGATGAAAGGATAATAAACGAAAAATAAAATATTTTATGAAAAAAAAGTTGATATTTTTGCGTTCTTGAATGAAAATTAGCTATTAAATCGTATTCTATGGTTATCTATGCAGAAATCGAAACATAAAAAATTGAATCCAAAATGTGTACGTTTAAGAAACAAAAATATAAAATGAATACCCATCTCGTTCCTGGATTTACGATCATGAAACAGCTGGGAAAAGGATCCTACGGCACAGTATATAAGGCCAAGCGCAACACAGACGGCCAAGCTTATGCTCTTAAGGTTGTTGATTTGGGATCAATGAATCAGAAGCAGAAGGAAGACTCAATCAACGAAATTAGAATCATGGCCTCTGTGTCATCGCCGTTCATCATCTCTTTTCACGAATCTTCTATCATCGGCAGAAAACTTGTAATTGTCTCTGAATACGCAAAACTTGGTGATCTTTCCAACGCTATCTCGAGGAGAAAGCAGAAGAAGAGGCCATTCAAGGAAGAAACAATCTGGAGATTTCTTATCCAAATGCTCGAAGGCTTACGCGTTCTTCATGAACGTGGCATCGTTCACCGTGATCTAAAGAGTGCCAACATTCTACTTTCTGCTCCAGATCTCTTCAAGATCGGAGATTTAGGAATTTCAACTGTATTAGCACAAAGACAGCTCGCTAAGACACAGATCGGAACGCCGATGTACCTGGCACCTGAAATCTGGAGGCGCAGGCCTTACAACTCGAAATGTGACATTTGGAGTCTCGGAGTTCTTCTCTATGAAATGGCGACGTTCAGATACCCATACAACGCTAAGACAGCGCAAGATCTTTCCGTCAAAGTGTGTACAACAAAAGCGCAGCGTATTCCTCCGATTTACTCTGAAGAACTCATCAATGTCATCATGAGTATGCTTCAGCAAAATCCTGTTCTTCGTCCATCAGTTCACGACATTCTCGCGGTCCCTGCTGTGCAGCAGCACATCAACCTCATCAATGTCTTCATGCCGGCTGTCGAGCAGAGCCATGCGGACTTGATTGCAACAATCAAAGTCCCAAGGAACTTGCAGCAGCTCAATCTTCCGCGTCCTCGCTACGAGAAGGATGATGCGATCTTTGTTCCACTCGAAGGAAGAATTCACGCAAAAGGAAACGTCATCAACCCACAGAAGAAGCTTTCCATGGTCTCAACGCGTGAATTGCAACAGATAACAGATCTCGACTGCTGGTCGCCAGTTAAAAACTGCGGTCAAAACATAAAGCAGACAGAAATGTTGCCTGATCCTGATGAATTGGACCCAATCAGTGAACAGAATGAGGAATTACCTGTCCATGAACCAGTGCCACCACCAATGGATAGCAACAGAAGGCCTTCGAGTCGTCCACACGCAAAAGCAAAGCCTTTAGTTCAAAGAGCTCCAGAACCACAAGGAAGAGCAACTCCACCGATGGATCCTGTTCCAACAAACAGGCCAAGAGTTTTAAGGTTCCGATATCGTCAGCCATTAATGATAAGATAATTATATTTATTTTTTCACCAATTGTTTTAATTAAAGTTATGTTTTTCGTTTTTTAACACCAAAACTTCAATCAAAACATTCGATTTTAGTATAGATACTTATCAAATCAGATAATTTGAAAAAACAAAATATATTATTCTTTGTTAGCGAACAATATATCTGTAATGTGAATCGAAAGGATAAAGGGTATAAAATTGTAGTAAAAATAATGTCACTCGTAAAGAATATATAAATTTACACAATATATTATAAAAACAGATAGTCAATAGTTATTTTCGATTGTTTTTTCCGTTCGAAAGGTATAAGTTAAGTGACTTAACGGTCAATTCGAGCTCCGAAAACGAGGCAAATGGTCTGAATACTAATGGTTCGTTCTTTTTCTTTTTCAATAATGGTGGTAAGGCGAATGAGTCTATTTTAGGATGGCTGTAGTTGCTTGTTTGATTATCATGTTTGACTGTTATCGATTTTGAAAGACTCGAATTATTCAAATCTCCCAAGCTGACATTAATATCGAGCATGACATTGTTTCCTTTCTTTTTTATGATGGGGGAGGACTGTACACTCGAGCTTGGCTGTGAACATGGCTCTGAGTGCGTTGTCATTGTAGAGATTAATTTGTTTAAAAAATAAAAAACCCGCCAAATCTCCCGCGAAAAAATTGGCGGGGAACGATTATTTTATCTCAATTTCGTTTTATTGCATATATCGGTTCTATGTATTATGTATATTCTATTTTTCGAATTAATTTTGAAAATTGTTGTTAATTCAGTAAAAAATTTTTCACTTGTTTTGGAAGAATGTGTGATAAGTGTTCGCATTCTGATATTCAGGAAAGAATTCGCTATTTTAAAAAGTTTTGTTTTGAAGGAAAAATTAAGGTACAAAAACTGACCGTGCGGTAAAAAATTCAATAGACAATATCCGATTTTTGACAAGTGTCAACTATTTTCTGACATATTGCAAAAAAATTATTCTAAATAATAACCGAGCAATAAATATATGAGTATAGAAATATCAAATCAAGCTATTGATTTTATTGAGTGAAACCTAATGAGAGCAATAAATTTGTAAACAATGCTTATTTTTATAATGCCACTGTTTACTATTTGATTATGCTCTAAAATTCATTGTCTTGCTCCATGAGATTTTAATAAGTTTCGAACTCTATCAGATTTTGCAACATAGAGCGCAGTTGATCCATTATTGGTTTTCATGTTAACATTGATGCCTTCTTTGGAAAGAAGATATACACAAATATCATAATAATCATTGGAACTTGCAAGTAAAATTGATCGATTGTCATTTGAAGATGAATTTACGTCAGCACCTGGGAGTTCACAAAAATATTTCACTGCTTCAAGATTACCTTTTCTCGTAAAAACCCACAAAGCATTATCATCGTTAAAATAATTCTGGGATGGATTTATGCCACATTCAACGAGAAGTTTTATGAGTTTGAAATTATTATTATCAGCGCCATATGTAATAATATTCCAGCTAAAATTGTTTTTTCTTGCTGTTACTGCATGATATTTAGCATCTATCGCGAGTTTTGCAGAAAAATCGAGATGTTTGAGTAGGCGTAGAAAATTCAGTGACGCCGAGATCTGAAGTTTGTCTATAAGCAATTTTAATCATTTTAGATGCATTTCTTAGTTTTGCCTTACCTTATCTTTGTTTCTCCTGTATAAATAAAGCATTATTATCGATAATTTTTTATATCAAATATTTTCAATATTCACAAATACAGTTGTAAATGCTAATGGCATACATGAGTGATTACTTCCGTCAATCTGTGGTGTATACAAGACATAAAACTATAGAAAATTATAAATGAATGAGTAAAACTTAATATATTCTTATTTTATTGGCATGCATGCGTTATAATATACTTGTATGTGTTGTGCAGCATGCAATTAATTGAGTCTAATATGTATATAAATATAAAATTTGCATTATTCAAGAATGTATGTGAATAGTTTCATAAGTCAATCATACATAAATTTTGTATGAAATTTGTAATGTGTTTTGTGATAATATTGAACTTTATGAGAAAAAGAGATTTCAATTGCGCTGAATATTTGATAACAAGTGTGCGCATAGTAGGTATTAGAAATTCAGTGATTGCATATATTAGTGTAATACTATAATATATTGTCTATTAGAAGTGTATTAATGAAAATTGGAATCAACTCTTTTCAATATCTTCGTTTATTTGATAATGTGGCTGGTGTTAGAATATGATTTTATGTATGTTTTGTGATTGTAATTAGTCTTTTTTCAAAAATTAGTAGAATCAAAATGTGATTAATGATTTTTATGTGTGATATTGTGTATGTTTCATTTCATAACTATTTTTCATTATATTACAATGACTGTGAATAAATTTTGAGCTCAAAATACTCTTTCTATCACTGTAAAATGTGCATTTTTTGTGATTGAAAAGTGATAGTGATGCGCATGTTAATCCTGATTTTTTCGCCAATTAATTTGGATTTGACTAATACTTATATGACATAATATATCATCAAACATGTTCTTCATACTGTACTTTATTCTAAATGAATAGAATACTGTTTATAGGCTCTGTACAACGTCAAAAACACGTCCTTAACCAAACAAAAGAAATATAGACATTCTGTGTGTTTAAGATGTTATACTGTTTCCACCTAGCATTCAAATAATAGGCAATGCAATTTTGTGTATTTCTATTGATATATAATACCCGATGCAAGCAAAACTCAATAAATCTTGATTATGTTGGGTATAGATTATTTACTACTCATATATTCTTTCTGTGCAGAGCAATCCATCAGAAACGGTGTAAATAACAAAACTTCTTATGATAAATATTTTTGACAGTGTAAAGTCATTTTGTCAAAATGTCAAAAATGCAAAATTATGTTTTCAGTATATGTTCATGTTTTAATATATATTTCTAATTCAACTAACGAAGAATTAGTCATTTTTAATAAGTTTTTAAAAATGATTATTTCCATATTAATGTTATAGATCATAGTGTGTAGTGCGTTATTCATACATGCACGCTGTATATTGTCGTTTTACTACTAAAAATGTAAAAATTCTATTCAATATTATCAAACTTATTTAAAAAGACTATAAATAATTGTCTTCCATTCTATATTATTCTTCTATGTATGTAAAAGGATAAAATCTATTGAAACATAGATGTTTCTGTCAAAATAAAGCGAAATCACATGATTCGGTCATTTTCCAGAGAATTTAAAACTTGCAGTATCTCTTTTGATTATTTATTCATATTATAATCAATAAAATGCTGCAAAGTAACTTAGAAAGCATAGATTATAATCCAAAGTATCAAATATCATTGAAAATGACGGACTTCTTGGCCACATCATCTAGAACATCAATGTGTTCCAGAAAATGGCCAATAAGCGCGTCATTTTCAATGGTGTTCGATCTTGAAATATACATCAACATTATATTTCCTTTGATATGGTAAGTATCGAATATTTGTATACTTTTGATGTAATTTTCGTGTTTATTAGTGCCTGAAGTCGATAATTTATTCAAAAAAATAAATACTATTAAAAATGATTAATTTCTAGCACGAATTCTCCAGAACAGCTAATTTCCGGAGAATTCGTGCTAGAAATTGATCATTTTTGATGGTATTTAAAAACGAATAATTAGAAATCGCAGTTTGCTTTAGTTATCAGAACTTCTGCACATTATGAAATCATTGTCGTTGATGTACCTGACCTTGTCTTTGGAGATTGATTCCCAGTCAAGAATCATTTGTGAAAATAAATTTTCCATCGTTATAAAAATTTGAAATTTAAAGAATTTACAGGCGTAGATGTCATTGAAGTTAGAAATGGTTTCATCTTCAATATTATGATTAATTTTCCATTCACAATCGATTTGCATGAATTGCAATCTTTGGAGCTATTGATTTAAATATGAAATCATATAAAATAAATGTTGAATTAATTAAAATGGCCTCAAATGAATGTTTATACGAATTAGATTGCCAATATCACAATATAGATATTTGGAGCTTGTGTATTAATTTTGTTAAAAGAGAAAAATAAGATGATGTAACGGTGACATAAAATTTTCACGCCAAAAAAACAGCTTTTTCATAAAATGACAGCATTAGTAGATGTACCAGCATCTGAGTGGTCCAGATTTTACTCAGACCCAATCGATAAGACCCACAAATACAACCAAACGAGGATTCGAGAAACTGCTGTGATGTGAGAGATATTACAGCAGCATCAGTTAGAGAATTTGCATTTAGAAATGCTGCTACTAAGGTGTTAATGGATGATTTCATGGACCATTTTCTTTATATAACGATGGAAATGCAGTCCATAATAGGAATTGTTTCGGCAAATGTTTATCACTCTACAAATCATAGCAAACATTAGGACGACAGCAAATATAATCAAATACATATCTTCTATAATTATTAATTCCCGAAAAGGAATTACATTAAATAAAGGATCTGGATTAGCCGCAGGAGCAATGGATCCATATCTCCAAACCTTTTATGTAAAATATATAGTTCATTTGTTAATAATACTCAAAATTCGGCTATGAGTTAGGTCAAAATGTAAATGCTTCACATAACAGCATCGTTGGCAACATATTTAATATCCAGACTTTCCTAGGTTATGCATCAATTATTTTTTTATCTTTGATGACGAACTACAAGGAATGAATAAAAGAACAAAAAGACAACAAGATTTGTGTTTTGAAGAGTCATTTAAATTACAATTTTCATCAAATTGAATATGTATTACAAACCAAATGCAAACAAGAAACTATTGGTTTGTTGATTTAAAATAGCATCTATGGAGCAGTGGCATTATTTGCATTACAAAATTTAATCTAAATAAAACAGTTTTATTAATGCTGAGAGTAACTTGAAATGCACTCATTGAAGTCTTTTTCAGATAAATTGAAATTAGATTCTGCCATGTAACGCATTGCATATTCAAGAATTCTATCACCATTAGACATTGCAGCAATCTTTAATTTTATTTTATCTTTGTAATCTCTGATTGTTTGATTCCTTGTGTTTCGATAAATAGTTGCGATGCCCAATAATATAAATGGTTTCATGTAAACGAAATCATCAATTTTGAGGAAAAGCGATCTTACATTTTCTGGTTCGTAATTACTGGGGTTAATAATTTTGTGATAAAGCTTGAGTTCGGCATAAGGAATATATCGAGATTTCTCCATCAACATGAAGCTGTCGTAATTGAAACTTGAACGAAGTTTGGTGAAGAAAACTTTTTTATGCGTTTGTCTGAGAAAGTCAAAAGCACCAACTTTATCTGGTAATTGCTTGGAAAGATCTTGAACATATGATAATATTTCACCTATTACGTTTAACTCTTTATCTGGCCACGAAGTCAAATCCATAATGTTTCTATAAATTAATTTTGCGACAACTTCGGAGTTCGTAGTGCATATCAATAAATTCCTTAACAGAACAGGATTTGGATTCAATGCGAGTAAATCAATGCATTTGTTAAAAATTGTTTGCAAATCTTTTTTAAAATCTGGATCTTTCGATGATAAATTAATACTTTGAATGTTAATAACTTTTAATTTTTCTTTTAATATCTTCATACGGTTTAAATCAAAATGATCACAAGCATGATTATATTCTTTTTTTAGTGAATCATAACGTTTTTGAATATTACAGAAAGTAAGCAATTCCTTGGTGGCAGAGCGTAGTTTGTCAGAATGTAAATTTGCAATAATGCTGAATTCGTTTTTTGTAAATTCGTATTTAAAATTTAGTTGAGTTAGAGCGTCAATTGCTGGTGAAAATTGATTCAGGTAACTTTCTATCATATCCATATTCTTAATAGTCGTTAAATCTCTCTTTAACATGTACATTTGTGTTTCAACTGCATCTTTGTACTCTTTGAGATCGATTGTATGATGAGAACTATCACTGGGAAGAGCAAAAAGTTTGTCTGGATCCATATTAAATGGATCAGAAGAATAACTAACTGAAAATTGTTCAATTGTTTGCATCTAAAAAAATTGCCGTCAAATTTAAGAAAAGTGACAATGATTTTTTTTCTTTGAAAAATCAAAATGTTAAAAAGTAGTATACAGATTGTGAATTGTAGGGGTAATCCAAAATTTGGCTAACCCCAAAATATCAGCAATCTGAGACTATCCATAATCATAATTTCACTAATATATAAAATAAACAATTTTCCTATAATTTATATCGAAATCCTATTAATGTCTTATAAATTGTTATTAAAATATATTGTTTAATTAATAATGTAAATTCTTATGGTAGGGATTTATTAATGGTTTCCATAAATTGTTAAAATAAAATAACGTAAATCCTGCTCAAATATTTGGTTTCGGTGAATGGGAGCCAATCGTTGATCGTTTCTTATATTGTATTAATTCATCAAGAGAAACAGGAGGAAATAAAAAGATTTCAGTAGATAACTTACCTTCACACAATCACTACTTTTCAGGTTCAACATCAACAGCAGGAGTTCATACACACTCAATGACATCTTATTATTCAAATTTTGATTATAATCATGGTAAATACGAAAGTAATTATATGACTGATGTAATGTCAATTCCTA